>JASANE010023491.1:0-78946 GCA_030248225.1 Trileptium ribeirensis
AGAGAGGTTTCAGTGAGTGTGTGTCCTAGTTTTCTGTGTTTAAGATTGAATTAGTTAACTTAGCCGTGACTGATTTTGTCAGAGAGTCCCGTGTCCTTGATATTTCTTAGAGGTTCATACTAAGCTTGTGTGGTGAGCTGAGTCCTAGGTCCTGAGTGCTTCATTATACATCGTATGGGTTCTTGGTGAAAGTTATTGGGACTAGCTTCGCTACAACTGTAACCGTTATAATAACCGCAAAACATATGACGACGGTAAATATACCGCAGAAGCACTCATAAGTAAGCGGAAATGTAAGCCAAAAATTACTATTCCAAATTCTACTTATTCTTTAAATATATAAATTAAAACAAGTCCTAAAACGAAAATTTTGAGCAAAAATAAATTTGTGTACGCTATTTTTAATCACTGTGTACAACGTGTCTTAATAATCAGATTAGTTTTTTTCGGATTTCATTATGCAACATAATTATTATGTTCATCAGGCATATATAATGACCCTGCGTAAGCTAAATCTAATGTTAGATTTGCCATGTTTAGAATGTTTTAAACCCCTAAGCTCACAGATTATGCATAACCACCGTCATTTATGTAACTGGTTATGCTACTACATGAAACATGTCCCTAAATGCTTCTGACCATTTTGGCAGTCGTCATATATTTATGTGGCTATTATAACAATTAGAGTTCTGAAAAAACCCTGTGTAGCGACAGCATTTGCATTAAAACGTATTTCTGAGCACGTAATGAACATAAAATTAAATTGTTCAAACCTTGTTCCATAATTTTACATGAATAAACATATGCATTTTACATGTTACATCGCAGCATTGTTACCTTGTATACTTGATTTACATGTGTGCACTGGGGAGTGCGTAGCTTCTTTCACTGCCTCCAAAACTCGCTACTTGCTTTCAGTACACATTATTAATGTGTTTTTTCCAGATTGTCAGCATTACGAGACGTGTTTAGGTCCTATGGTTTGCGGTACAATTCAAATCTAGCGATCACACCTGCGTTAAAACAATCACTATTTTCGCAAAAAAGCTGGTATGTTCGTTTCAAGCTTTTGTTTTGCTAAAATTCAGCTACTTCGGTTTTCGTTATAGCTGCTGTGCGAAAACATCCTTATTATACAATCGTTATCGTGCATCAACTTTTGTTGACATTACAAACATGTAGGATCAAACATTATGTTATAAGCCATGTAATAATATCAATAGCAATGCTCGCTATAAGCGTCGTTCAAAAACGCAAACGACTGTGCGAACCTTGTAGCGACTGATACAGCCTTCATTACAATGTAACCAAAACTGCAGTGTAACGACCACTGCGGTTCTCGTGTGACCGTGTTTAGTTAGGGGTGCACGCACCTTAATGTGAACTACGCATAATTTTGACAATCAATGACTGCTATAACGTCAATCCATGTTGCTACTACTGCCAAAAATACGTCTGCTAGAGATACTCGGTACCCGTGTAAAATCAGCCTCAACAGTAATTCATTGGAACGGAGCGAGCGAAGCCAGAGCAGTTTCCACTCATGGCGTTAGGGGAAAACCCGTGAAATTTTTTTGATCTGTTCTTATTCATAACTCATGTTCGGATGGACGAATTTCGACAATTTGATGTGCCCTTTAGGTGAACGCGAACAGCTCCAAACCAATCTTCGTGGTCAAAATGGCAAAAACAGGTTTTTGGGGTCTTCCGCAAATATGGCCATACGGGTACTAGTATTTCGCAGCCCATATCTCGCGATACAGGCTTCGCATCGAAAAATTATAGAATCGGCTGATCGAGATCTACAACTTTGCCGAGCACGGCGTTTTTATGAGATCACGACCTGGGCCGCTGTGGGCACAAATATTGTTTGTCGACCTTTGGCAGAAATAGCGATTTTTTTAATTTTCAGCATGTTATTGCGTGTTATATCGTTCACCAGTTTCAAATGGGTTTAGGATCAATGAATCCGATTTCCAGAATATAGTGTCTTCAATTGTTTAGTTACGTATAGGCACTGTTTTTGGGTCCACAACTGGATCTGGACTTAATTATTTTTACGTGGACCCAAAAAAATTTCGCTGGACCCAGGGCAGTTCCTGCTTCAGAAACCTAGGTCGCTAATAAATTCTATTACAAAGTGCAGGCTTTCAACCGTTCCTGCTTAATGTGCATACATTTTCTTGCTGTTGGTTTCATGGATGGCCCACACCCTTTATCCTGGATTTGGAAAGACACGGGAATAATAACTGTGTTTGTAATTATGTAATAGTGTAAAATTGCGTTTAGTAATTACATTTTTTATTGTGTAAAAATTCGTGATATTCTCGCGCCAAAATTGTAATCCTGAACCAAACGTTTAAGGTCTGGACCCAGGGTTCGTTTTGAATAAAAACACTGCATATACGTCACCAACAGTTGTTTATACAGGTTTTCTGGTAGGCCGAACACGATGGTTTGGTTATCTACAGTGCAACACGAGTATCTTAAGTCTTTTCAGACGTTTTCATTAGGCTTAGGGTCAATGCACCCGATTTCCAAACAATATCGGTGTTCAGTAGTATGGAACATGGCATGGAAAATAGCCTATTAGAAGCTTTTGCTATGCTGATACAATGATTTCCTTAGAGTAGAGCGTGCAAATTTAATGCCTTTTCAATGGGTTTAGGGTCAATGACCCCGATTTCCAGAATATAGTCTGTCTTCAGTTTGTTTGGTTGCGCATTGCGTACAGGTCCCAGAATTATCTATATAGTTTTTCAGTAGGCTGAATACGATGGTTTGGTTATCTAGAGACCAGCACACATACTTGATGCTCTGTCATGTTGTTTTCGGTGGGTTTATGGTTCAAGAGGATTTAGGATGGTACATACATCAAACACGGCATGTTACAGGTCATTAAACAAAATAACTTAACAATGAAACCATGCTCGCTCCGTGCCACGCTCGCTTGCGAGTTACTAGTATTAGGTATGTATATTAGAAACGTTAATGTTTACAAGTAAGAACAACTTAGAGCGGTACTTGCGGGCGGAAGACCCGACTTAGTCTAAACATTACATAATGTAAAGCTCAGGCTTCGAGTACCGATGGCGGGATAGCTTGCTTTTCACTCACCAGGTTTCTGTAAAAGAGTTCTCTACATGAGTGGCCAGTTACTCTAGGTGAAATACTTAACCAAACTTCGGGCTTTAAAATATTTTGCCCGAAAAAGGGTTGAAGCGAGGTGGCGCAATAATTCTGAATTAGATTTTTCTAAAGCGCATGAAATGGGATGCAATAATCAGTATAGCATAATATCAAAATTTCGCTTAAAAGCGATACCAAACTTCCAAATTTCAACAAATTGGAATATCACAGCGTGATGTAGTATACAAAAGGTGCTCCAAAAATAACATATGCTTTATAACTTGTAAAGTATTTGCTAAAACCAAGATTTTGAGACCTATGAATGTAACTGATTTGAATAAAGTGCCTGAACCCATTGTTTCCACTATTTTATTCACACTGGCTAAAAAGTTTGCATACACATGTAAATAAACTAAAGTGTTAATGTTAGAGAAATCTGAGCAATATAATAATACATAAACTGTCATCCAAAACTTCTTCGAAAGTTCCTGCAAAAGCATAACTGGGTGGGTCAGAACGAACCTAGGGGTGAGCAATTCCGTTTCTCACGGAATGAACTGGGTGGATAACAAGGACAACTAGGGGGTCTGAAAAAATAAAAAAGGAAAGTATCAGGATCACAGTTAATATATTTAGTGTTAGTGTAGACTTATATAGGATAACTTGGCGACTGACTACAATCTTTATCCCAGCACGAAAAGTTAAGAATTGTAAGGTAAGATGTGCGTATTTTTAGCTCGCAGAAAAAAATTTGCTATTTTGTAACTGTGACAGAAGGTTCCTAGAGACGAACCGGGAAAACCTAATACAGCCTGGTGGCTAAACTAGGGGAGAACATGATTTAGACCGAGATACATTTGCGACCCTCCTGTACTCCGTAGGCAAAACCAGACAAAAAATTTTAAAATATACATCAACCGCTGCAGAACACAGCACCTTTTATATTGATTGGAACATCGAAAGAAAATGAAAAAACGGCATGGTCTAATTTATTTGAATCCAGCAAGAATGGTCCAAATTTGTGGTGAGATAAAAATACTATAAAACATGACCGTTACGATAAAACGGGCATGAATATGACAATACAATTCCATCAGTCAGTAGATAGTCATTCATCAGCCATAAAACAGTCAGAATACGAGAATACAATTCCATCAGCCAACTATTATAGAGCACTTATATATACAAATATAATATACAATTTCAAATTTTCCATAAATCTCCAAAAAATTTAGTCATATTTATTGCTATTCTTAACGCACCACCTTATGCACCATCACATCCAAGACAACACAAAATCAAATGAAAATGTCATATACCTTCTAATCCTTTTTCAGTACTGAACTTAGACAGGATTTATGAATTAAAAATTCTTGATGGTAACGAAACAAACAAAGTATTATGTAGGTGTGCTTTGCAACATAAGACGGAACTTGTGGCCAGTAAATTATTATTCGAGTAATATTAGTATCGTACTAAGAATAGAAGAAAGCACGTTTATAAATACATATGTTCTGTGCGGGGTTTCATTTCAAGAAATCGAAAAACCTTTAAATACGTCGCATACCTGATGTACTTTACCGTAAACTCATAGTGTGCACGGCTCAGACATAGTTATTGTGAATGATATCTCCACTGTGGTACAGATTGCAGACACTTCTGTCATCATGGCCGTGGGAGTAGCTGAATTCCATGCTGGAGATTTGATACCGACAACGCAAAAACGAGAGCATAATCAAAATCGTATTTTAGTGAGCTTGCTTTTTAGGGCTGTACTAAATAACTTTAAACCACTGAGATGCGCAACCGCGATACTATCAATCAAGCTTAATCTGTCAGTACTCTTAAGCAAATACCACAAACGTGGCAACTCAATTTTCCAAATTAAATACGACTGTCCAAAAAACTGCACATTTTGACTTGCAATTTATGGCCCGAAATTGTTTCAATAACTTCAAAACTTCCTTATAAACATCAAAACAGTAGCCCTGATGTTAAAGTTTTGCTATCTACACCTTTTCCTACTCTAGCACAATCTAAAAACATTAATGACGCATCAACAGCAGTTAAACCCCAACACTCACAAGGCATCTATCGCAGTGCTTGCCAATATAGCTTTCTTTACAGGAACATTCTCCAGTAGAATTATCACACTGCATGTCTTCCGAACCATGAATGTTGCATCCACATGCTGCAACAACGTGACAAATCAATTACCTTTACGCAGACATAAAACAAAGCAAACAAATCTTATTAGCCGCCGTACAAACTTGAAAGGCAACTCCCATCACACCGCCTAGTTTTTTTCTGTCTGATTTCACTCTTCACGTTTGGAATATCCAGGAATCATACACAACCCAAATATAGTTACATTGTTTTTAAGATTTGACGATTTAAATACGGCCACCATAATTTATATAATGTTGAGTATGCTTATCGCCACGTATTGTATATTTTCGATCACACCCAGCCAATCGGAAGCACACGCATAATTACAATATTAATATTGTAATCGTGACTCCGAGCGCCGCCATATTGCCAGTGGCTCACGGTAACCCCGAAGACAGACAAACTATAGCTCGCATGAACAATTATGTGTTTTACAATCCCAGTGCGCGCATTTGTACCGTTTGAAGACCGTTCCAATTTTGGGCAAAATATATTGTACTGTTTTGACAATTAGTGCAGTGCTACCTGAGTTATAAAAATAGAACAATGACCATTTCAATTAAAGCTTATAGACCATTTCAATGAAAGTTCATACTCAAGAAATACTCCAAAAGATATGCCGATATAGGAAATAGCAAAACTAATGTATAATTGATTAGTAAGGCGGCGCCACATTTTAGTAACCTTTTCGACAGAGTAGTGCAACCCAATCCAAAATCTTTTAACAAAACCCTTATTAAAATAACCGGATACTACACACTGCAAATTTAAATCGCCACAATTTTCCTGAAAAAATGGGTTATCTGAAACGACAATCACTCAATCATAATACAGTCCGGCGAAAAATACGCGCAATTGAAAACTATCGAAACCACAGTTGACCGAAATTTGGCTTAATTGCAATCGACTTATCAAAATTGGCTAAATTTGAAATGTAATTACGCAATTAAAATCGAAATCGATCGAAATTCGTGAAATCGAACTCGAACGAAAGTTTCATCGATTTAAATCATCTATTTTACAGTGATTGTAACATTATGTTAAATTTCAAGTTGTATAGATACTTGAACCAATTCTTGTCAGCAATCTAGATGCTCCTGAACCGGGTTTTAGAAGTAAAAATTCCATAAAGCACGTAGATTCGAACGTGCTATATCATGTAGCTAAGATACTTGTAAATTAGTATTAGACGACGATATTATCTGCATTGGTAATATATGATTATAGTGCATCTTTCCACTTGGTACTATGCAGTATGTGACGCAACCACGCTAAGTTACAATTGTACCACCGTAGCTAAACTTTCCTTTTGCGCGAACTAATAGGAGATGTAGCTTTTAGCGTTAAAACCAAATTATCATTTCATCCTTAACATTCTACCGACTGAATGTATCAACGTACTACTAATAACCATTACCATTGGACGTTTACCTAAGGTGTATGCAGACTTTAAAAAACCAAAATAACTATGATCCTTTTGGAGCTTTACGGCGAATATTAACCTGGATTAGCATAGCATTGCACGTCTCGAAAATGGCCATCGACAACAGTCAGATGCTTGCAGAAATCAATTACCTAACAGAAATTTAGCAAAACGTAATTTTTATTTATTTATTACTGAATTTATCCTTATATAGATTATCCTATTGCCTAGCAACAATTAACGCAATTAACAATACAACGCAATGATTATTGCAACACATATAACTCGTGAACCAGTTGGGCGAATTTCCTAATTTTTTTTAAATTCAATGCGATAATAGAAGATCACAAACAGGGAAAATTATTTGCATGTATTTCCCTTGGTTAGCAAGCTGAGGTTGAAGAAACCCCTTATTCGGGCCAAAATCAGTTCGGATTAAGACGTTATAGTCCATAACCTGGCAAGGAGCACACCATAAGGCATGAAATTTTTGCAATGTATGTGGCATAAAACAGCTTACCTGTAGTAATGATATCCAAAATTACATATATTTTGTCGTTTAACTTTTCATTGAAACGATTTATATGAGAGAACACATATAAGGGGTTTCTTCAATAATATTATAAGAAACGATGTACCGGCAACTGCATGCATCCAGAGCAATCATTACTCACCCGAAAAACAGGTAATATAGTGTTAAACAATTTTCGTGTTTGTCGCTGATTGCGTATAGCAAGCCACTAAATTTCGCAGTCGTACTTATGCGAGTATCCCAAGAGTTAAATAAAGTGACATTGCTACCAAGACGGTCTCAGCGCAGTATCTAGTTATCTAGACTACCAAATATATACAAACATCAGTCAGTATGGAAACAGAATTTTCAAAATGTGTAACGCAACCACACGTATCATATAACGTTTTTGTCATCAATCTTTGCCTGGCGTATACCAAGCAAGATCAATAGCGACAATAAATACTACAAAACGTGGTAAGAGTTTGATTATAATACTAATTATTATGCGCGAGTTCACTTAATATGACCCCGCCAACCATACAATTTCGTAATTTTGCATAAAAGATGTTATGGAACGGTTTTTTATGAATTGAAATTCGGCGTAAAGCTGTTCACGAACACGCTGCGCGCTATTGAAATGTAGCCATTTAGTGCTCGAGAAAATTCAGATACAATTACTCCAATTTTTGGAACGAAAATTTGTCGAGTTTGAATTAAACCGGTTTGTTCGCGATCACCTTAACTACAGGATAAATTTGCTTGTTATGTCACTTTTGCATTAAATGAGTTCACGAACACGGCATAATTCAAATTTAAATGATTAGGCATTAGGGAACAGAATTTCTGCAAATTGAAAATGCCGAAATTCTGCTCAAACACAAGAGGTATAATTTCTGGCACTTGGATTTGATTTTGCCAATTTTCGGTTAGCGAAAAATCGAATGAAACTCATCCTATTTTTCATAACAATAGTTTGCGATTCGATACCGGTTATTACAAAATAGGATATAAGTTAAATAAAAATTAAAATTAAATTGGTTGGTGGGGTCACCTAAAGCTTTCTCACGTAAGTTACAATAATGGTAAATTTTTCATATATATTTTTAACAGTGTAAACATACGAGTGCAAGACTGGTCGAACGGCGAACCGTAATGGTGAATTTTGCATCGATCACACGACCAGCCTTCGGTATTGCCGATGCACTTCAGGCATTCTCCTGTTACAGGATCACAGTTGCCTATAGCTGCAGGATCGATATTATTGTTGCAACTGCATGGTTCGCAGAAATTACCAGGAGTCATCGGTGAGCCAAAAAAGCCATCGGCACACCTTTAAATAGAATGCTATTACCATACATGCTCATTTGGGGAGAAGGGATTACATCCTGAGGCTCGGACCCCTCGCGGCTTCGCCGATATCCCTGGGATGTAGTCTCAACCCCCTTAAACTCTGCACCCGCACACCCCTTACAAGCCTAAGGCGCGCGAAAATTTATGTACGAATGACAAAAATAGGCGGAAATCGGAGCGAAATGTGCAAAATCTGGGCAAAATTGGTAAAAACGAATGTCAAAAGATTTTCAAATTTGAGTTCCAAAAAATTAAAATGTGTCCTCCCTAATGACCTCCCATCCCCAACGCCGACGGACTGGTCCTCCCCTGGCAACGATATGGCTCCCCAGCCCTTGGAGCATTCGCCATTCGTCCTGAAACTTCGGACCTTGCCCATGTATGATTACTACAGCAATTAGTAAATGAATATTCCTAAAAAACTTTATTGTCCTTGTTGTATTTTCCTTGCCCAAACGACAAAACCTAAAAACGCCGAAGCGCATTGGAATACTCCGGCATAAATGTGAAGGTAGACCTTTGGCTAAACAGCAAATTAGTATCATCTTATGACTAAGATAATGAACAAGCTTTATAGCACAACGAGAAATCGCATTTCTAATATTTTAAGCCACAGTGTTTTTCAATATGCAGCCAAGACACTCCAAACGCCGGTCACACGTAATACTAAAAATTGGCATTTCGTCGAGGTTTCGATGTAAAAAGGCGAAATGATGGCTTTGAAATTATCGTAATATATTGGAAAATAGTAGATGAACATTGCCACCACCCCATTTATACTGTTAGTAGTATCAACTTAATGCAACACAAATTTTCTAACGTCTGGATAATGTAGACTTGTAGCAAGGAAAACCAAAAATATGGGCAAGATAACAAAATGCCCGTTGACGGCTTTGAAATGTGCAACAACAAAGCCCCATCAGCAACAGTACAATAATTAAAGTGACATGCGTGCAAAAAATTAGAAGTTCTAAGCAAAACAAAAATGAAAATATATTGACAAGAGCGATCACTTCCAGTAAAAACATACATTTCGCATTTATTTCCCATATAACCGTCTTTACATTGCGTACACATGTAGTCATCACTGGCCTGTGACAGCAGCGAGCATGTCGGGCTAAAATTATTGCTTTCCTCTAAAAGTGGGCAAGCACACGGCTGACATTCGCCGTCATTCGGATCTCCATAAGTTCCGGGTTTACACATGTCGCAATGTGGTCCGTCCGTCCCGTCTTTGCAATCCTGCACAAAAAATTTTAAACTTTAAATAATTTACGTGCAGTATAACCAAATCCGTTTTACAACTTATTTTTCACCGAACCATTACTTTTATAACCCTTATTGTGCTCAAAACCAACATAATAGTGTTTCACATAAGTTAGGACAGGAATTGAAATGTTTCATTAATATTTGGTTACTTCGTTGGTTTATAATAATTAGGTGAGATCCCACAGTTCCTTGCACATACTCGAACCACAGTAAGTTCTGACAAAGGTAACAGAAAAAACATTGACTAATAACAACCACTTGAAAGCAGACATAATTTTGTTAATGTAAATTTTTCTTTGAAAATATTGAAACACATTTTTTCAATTACGAAATTTGCTAAATTCGGTTAGAAACAGATAACTCTCTTTTGGTTTAATGGAAGCGGTTACTATAAAGCAAACACGTTTATAACCACTTGTGAACTCGAACTATACGGTCATTTCACGCTACGATGACGTTTTGCCCCAGAAAAAATGACTAATGACTTTTTGGCTCCGATTATCTTCATTTTTACACCCTATGACCAAAAAACATCAAGGATCCGTAATTTGAGGTCATTATAGTAAATTTTTTAACCGTTTTTATGCTATGGCTTCCCAAAAACCACCCCCTGCTGCTCCGCAAGGTACCATAAAATGGCCTCTGGTATGCTCCAGGTTGCATCTAGCCTAGATTTTGTGATCGTATCTCGTGCAGCCCGTCAGCGCGGTCAAAACGATGTTATGCGGAACTCCGTATATCAAAAATTTTATGCCTATTCTTGGGTCAAATTTAACACTTTTAAAACACGGGATGCCGATTTATACCGGTTATTAAATGGAAACGAAGCGGCCATACACGGTAGCTATTTATATCGATAGTTTAGCCTGGGGGAAGTGTTATGCAAAAAAATTCTAAACATACCCTTTGCCAGATATGTTAGAATGCCGGAAGTAGCTTGTGGTCGGGGGGGGGGGTAAAAATGTGAAATGGCCAATTCCACCGTGTTTAACCAGCATAGTTAACTTGAAAACGGTATGTAAGATATTCTATACCACAATTTCCACTATGAGGTACAAAATGGCAGCCCATATCAACTGCCAGTGTACATGCCTGAGACCATGGTCGGGGGGGGGGGGTAAATTTAGAATTTTTTAAAAAAAATAATTTTGCGAGATATGTCGTCCAAATGTATTGCCACAATGTAGTATGAACCAAAAGCGTGAAATTTCCTCGAAATAACGTCATATGTTCGACTTTTCCACATTATTGTGGTGGTGGTCTGGGGGGGGGGGTAAAATGTGGTCGGGGGTAAAAGCCTGAGATCAACAGGTCGGGAACGAGATAGAGCTCAGGTCGTTTCACCATTCGCTTCGTGATTGGAAAGAACCATAACAGACAAATTAATTGATTTCTACTGACTCCACCATACCCCTAACTAGCAACGGTCGGGGGGGGGTAATCAAATGTGCTAAAATCGACCTTTTGACCCTAGCGCTGGGGTAAGTAACAGCAAGCACCTGGGTTAATATTTTTTCAAATGGCACCCAGGGGACAGGTATGATATATGAACAACGTTTATGTACTATGCATAAGTAACGAGCAATGACCAAAAAAAGAATTTGGTCGGGGGGGGGGGGTAAAACTGGGGTTCATGCCATATCGACAGCTGTCACTCTCCATGATTGGAGTGGATTTGAAAATCTTGCAATTAAAAATGTTGTGTAGACCTGACTAATCCTGCATAGAAAAGAATTTGGGCCATCGAACACGGAGCCACGACACTACCCGAAAAAAAGAGGTCGTAAAATTAGTCATTACGAATTTTGTCAATTTGGGACGTATGTGGATGTCCAGCCTCTTACGGCGTACGTGAAGCCGAAAAATTTTTTTGTGTTTGAACTAGCTAAGTAATGAGGCTTCCCAGCGTAAATAACATTTTACCAGTTCCCTGCACGTTTATGTTCTACTGGCCAAAATATCCAGTTTTACCCCCCGACCAAAAGGTCATCGTAGCGTGAAATGACCATATAGCAATAATTCAATAATCATTGTAAATAATTAAAAATCATGACATTACAAAAACTAAACACAAATTTCTAATTTCGCATGTTATAGCGCTGGATAGACTTTGGCCCTTTCATTTCCAAACTCTTTCTGTGCATGAACGACATGAAATCTTCTTTCAAAATTAATTCCCAATATTCCGTAATATTTTAATCGTTATAACAACTTACAGTACAATGGCCTGTAAACGAATCGCACTTATCGGAATGTCCATTGCATTCGCAAGCTTCACATTTGCCCTGATAAAATTGGTTGTTAACTCGACGATGACCAGGTTGACAGCCCTTAAATAAAAACAAGTAAAATATAAAAACGTAATTTTTTTCACGAACGCATATAATATATTATAAAACTTGTGTAACAGATTTATGCTGGATCGTTACGTCGCAGATTAATCTTTGCCACAATTCAAGGGGCAACATTATCGAACGATAAGGCTAAGGCCGCTAAAGAAACTAGAGCGAAAGCTCCTTTTGAGCCAAATTCATGTTTTCCCCTTCCCACGAGTGAGAAGGTGACTGTATCTTGTTCTTCTCTTAGATCAGGCACGGCGTTACTCGTTGCTGCCCCAATCAAACACACTTTCTCGGGAATTTGATGGCTTGTACAGGATGTTCCCATAGCACTTCATTCAATTCTTTGTATTTAACCATACCATCGTGCGTCATTAACTCTTCATACGAATGACAAAAGCACTGTAAGGACAATATGATTGATGTATAAATGACTCGCACAAACCTCGTGAAACTTGCGATATCTAGCGGCTTAAGTGGTGCTGAGTGATGAATAGGACCCATGACCACAAATGTGATCTATTTTTGTAAATGTATGTAATTTATTGTGTAAGCTATGACTGAATACTTGATGTGTATGAATATACATATTTTGTAGTACTATGTTCTAACAATACTGAATTAAATTCATTAATTGTATGATAAGTGTACGATATATTCAACTTACGTGAACCTTGTAATTCAATTGTACTACTGTAAGTGATTGTATGAATATTACTGATTTGTATGCTGGTCATGTGAAACTTGCATGATATAATTATTAATCCTGTCAGTAATCTAGTATGATTGTTCTGTATCCGGTTGGAGGAGTCTGGTAGGGTATCTTACATTACTTTGCCGGTCCTGACGAACCACCACCTATGTTCATTGTAATTCATTTTGTTACTCGTACTATTCGTGAAAGTGTTGTAATCAAATATTTTACATATAGCCGGCTGGTTTTGGAGGGTTATCTCGCAGCACCGTACCAGCCCCGACCCGTTACTTGCGTTTGTATTGTTTTACTTCTCTATTTGTACTTGCTATAGAACGACATGACGGTACGTAATAGTAAGGTGATAAGCTTAGGTCAGCTATGAGGAAAATTGTTTTAAACCAGTGCGTTGATAAACCCGTCCCGTCCGCCCCTGCTCTTGAAAACGCGTCTTGAGTTGGCACTGTTCACCGTGCAGCGATGAGCAAATTCACTAAAGAACTGAAAATTTTAAGTATAATAAACAGTTAATTATCAAATTCCCTAGGGAAAACGAAAATTTCAGTTGAGTAAGCGTAGCCGTCCTTCGAATCGAATACTCGTGAAGACTGAGCGTTATGGAACTAGTTTACCGATGTGCGCGTTCGACTAGGAAGGCTAAGACCGTATAGTTTGTAGTAGCCCAAACCCTTTATGTGGAATTATGCTCTCTTCAACTATTTTGAATGTACTCGTCTGCATTCACTGGCGCAGGAAGGTCACAAGCCTCAGTGTGTTTCGTTAACGAATCAGCGTGTGCGAGAGCTCCAAAGCTCCCACGTCATTGATGAAAATTCGGGAAATCACCCACGGAATTTTATTGGGTGAGTGAAGCGTACAGGAATTCTCGTACCCTGTTGGGGGCCAGTGTGGCTATAAATTGTATTCAAATAACCCCAACGATGTATTTGAGCAGCAATAGATTAAAAGTTTCAGATTAGATCGTGGTAGGGAACAGCGGTATGGTCTCCTTGGCCTGCGAGCAGGTGACAAGGTCAATCGCACTGGGTACCTCATTAGTATTACCATAAAGGCGACATATGCAACACATCCGGCGGGGTCCGAGCACGTCCCATGAAATATTCCGGCCGCTTGCTAAGCTACCTAGCTTCTTGGGTCTGACCGCAGGAAAGAATTCGAAATAAGTAATCTAGGTCAGGTTTTGACGGTGCGATAGCTGGGGTCGTTACGTGCGAGCGTTGGGAAGTTTCGTAGTGCAACAGCTTCACGTTTGTTACACGTTCTTCGATTATTATTGGGTAACGAAATAAATAATTGTGATGTTCTCACTATTAACTGTGTTTCCCAACTGACTTAAAAGTAGATTGACAACCGAACAGTCCAACTAACCCCAGATCGGATTGGCAATCGATAGAATGTGTTTCCCCAAAGCCAAATTTGAGGTGCTGCAAAACGAAAAATGCGATAAATGCTAGCAGCTCTATCGAGATTACAGAACGCAATGAAGCACAGGTACACCTACGCATTTTGCGTACACAGCTAATGAGCTCTCGATAGCATACGTCGATATGGTATATGTGAATATCACACAATACCGTCAGCTACAACAAAAATAACACCGGCAATAACTTTCCCATGCCCCAAAAGTGCAAGCTATCAGCAACGTGAGAGGATGTAGCAGTAAAATTAGGAATTTTGGGTCGATGAACCATGGCGGCGCTAAACCCCGGTACCTATAAAACCATGGAGCGCAGAGCAAAATCAACACCAGCAATGAGTTTGCTATGCCCGAAAACCCCCAAGTAAAACTTTTCAACCGCCCAGGATGTCAGAACAAATTTTCGAATTTTGTGCCGAGGAACCACGACGGTGCCATACCTCAAACCCCATAACTACAGAACCGGAACCTTAATCGAAAAACAAAAAAGTGGCATCGGCATGTATGATTTTACTATGAAATAAAACCAAGCAGACAAAAGGGCTCGAAAGTTAAGATAAAAATAACCTTGCTTCCATGAAGGGTACTAAAATAAAGTGATAAACCCTCTTTTTAACCTCTGACCCCAAGCTAGGGAGCGTCATACCCTCGTACCCATGGGTCTCAGAGCAAAACCAGCATCGGCAATGAGTTTCCCATACCCGAAAACCCCCAGGTAAAGGTTATCAGCCACCCAAGACGTCAGAACAAATTCTCAAATTTTGGGTGGAGGAATCATTGGGGCGCCATGCCCCTGTACCTCAAACCCCATAAATCCAGAACGGAGCCTTAATCAAAAAAGAGGCATCGGTATTTATCATTTTACTACGAAATAAAACCATCAAGAGAAAAACAATTCGAATGTTAACATAAAAATAACTTGCGTTCCCTAAAGGGTACTGAAATAAGGCACAAACCCATATCGTGACCCCTGAACCAGACGCCAAATCAAAAAACGCTCGGAGATGTACATGGTAAATCGACTATGCCGGTTCGAATGAGCCCAAGATCATGAAAATCGGTTAAGTCGTTCCCGAGTTATGGCCGATCATACACACACAAAGACGGAATGTAAAAGATTTCACCCCTACAACACACAATCTCCACTATGTTCTGAACATATTCACCTTTAATATCTAATAATAATAATGTACATTATGTATATACTGAAAACTTATAAATTTTAGGATTTTCAAACAAAATTACGGATTTTTTTAGCTCTATAACAAAGATTCATATATTTTTGCTGCGCAGAGAGAAACTGGCCTATTACCATAAAATCAAAAGCATGAGAGGAAACAACATTTAATTTCGGAAAGGTGCACAAGGATTGTTTTAATTGTTACGTTTGAACGTCGAAACAATACATAGAAGTTCTCGCCGCTTTCCAATTTCGATTTTCCGCATTCCCTGTTTCCAGACAGTCAAATTTCCTGTTTCAGACAAAAATTTATTGCAATTGAATACATAGAAGAGATTTGTCGAGGTAGAGTTTTTGAATTCAGAGTGTATCTGCGTAAATTCGAAATCATTTGCTTCGTGCAGCGCATTTCGCTAAATACCCTATAATATGGGGTATATCGCGAAAAATGCTGCTCCAAACGAATGATTACATAATATACGTTGTATACAATATATCATAACTATATTATAATTAGTGACGTACAGATCAATCGGTAAAAAATGGGTATCGGACGATTATCGGCCTAATCGATAAAATCCATAATCGGCCGATTGTTATTTAATACTCGGGCCGAGTAAGTTCAACAATCGGCTGATTAAAGAGGTGGTTTGCTTGTGGAGGGCAAAGTTTCGCTGTTCTTTTCTAATAACAAAGTTGTTTTATCATGGTCATTTCACGCCCAGACGATCGTCAGTATACTATTTTTGCATTTCCTTATCTTCTTGTGTCAGTAACATGGTTAGTCGGTGTTACAATTTTAGCGAAAATAGCAAGTTCCCATGCACAGATGAAATTATACAAAGTTATTTTTGTCAGGTTTACGCCCAACTGCGAAATAATAGGACTAGACTACTGTGACAGTTTCGATAAAAATCGACGTTTGATTAATCCTGTTCAACACGAATTGCTCATCATTCATACAACTGTTTGGACTGGTTCAAAACAGCTACAACAGTTTCTGTGTATGGTTATTCTTCACAGGCAACGGTTTGCTGCAAATGTGACAATTTAGCAAATATGCCGGTTAGGCAGTAGTTAGCGGCGCAGAAGCCAGCTTGTTGACCGAAGTTCGCACTAACAGGAAATGTTAATATATTACCCGTTTTGTTGTCTTTTGTTCTTTTACGATGTTTGCAATCATCTCCCACTGGTCCACCGCAAGGGTTACTACAGTGGTATGGGGTGTAGAATAAGCACACATCGTTTCACGTTGTTCAAGAAAGCGCTTAAGCCTGTAAAACATGCTGTTCTCGTTGCCACATCTTGGACCAAATTATGTTATGGAAGATCGAGACGTTTTGGCTGCTCCGACAAACTCCGCCTCGCAGGTGAAGGATGTGCAAAGTGACTGACGATGGATAAGGCGGCTGTGACAATCGTTTTGACGGCCTGTTGCGAGAAGACTGTCACGAATGCAGAACAGAAGTGTGTGCGAGACAATCGACCGCGTTCATTTCGGCAATGGTGTAGCACAACTTATTCGACCGGTGTCAGCAATATCCCATACTTTTTTAAAATTTGAACGGGCGGCTCAAAATCATCTGTGATGCGCTCTCATCTTTCGATACTGTTTCGCACACTATGGATACGTTAGCGGTCTACGCTTTGATTTTATGATATTGCGCTTTGTGCTTCGACTTAAGAAGATTAAGGAGATTCAATTTCATGAACTTTTAGCAACCACTCGAGATGTGAGTACGAGTATGGTACAGTTGACAAACCGCTTTGCTCTCACTAGCGACGTCGAAGTGCTCCCAGAGCAAACTTTATAGACTGTCATTATATGTACAGTTGATTACTTATACTAAAATATAATGCTTGTACAGGGGAGCATATCTAAAGGAAGCATAAATGCACAAGTGACAACCGGCCGACACCGATTATCTTCACTAATGATAATATATTATATAAAATGTTCTTAGCAAGCGTATATTCAGAGAAAAATTTTTATATAGCAATGTAGCCAACCGATGTAACAACCCGTTCCACACAGCTACGCAGTGGTCAATTACCACAGAAAGAGCCCAGTCTCACACGTATTGTTGTGAAGATTTAGGTGATATGAACACTCGAACATAAATAATTATACATGACCAGTAACAATATAATATGCGCAAAACTTCAAGCTCTAATTCGCTGAAAAAAATTATCATAATACTAGTAACTCTATCGAGATTGAAAATTGTAGTGAAGCATATGTACACCTACGCATTTCGCGTGCACAGCCAATCAGCCTGCCGTGGCCAAAAAGTACCTCTACGGTACAGCCAACTACCATAACGAAAGTCTCTGCATCTGCGCTCTGCTACCAAGTTCTTAGAACCTGGGCAATGTGTTTCCTATGCCCTAAAAACCCCATGTGAAACTTTTCTGACGTCTAGGACGCCAGAACAAAATTTAGAATAGAATAGAATAGAATTTAGAGGGTGCAATACCTCAAAACCCGTAACCGGAGTACCCGAGCATTAATCTAAATCAAGAAAGGCATCGGAATTTATCATCTTGCAATAAAAAACCAACCATCGAAAATAAAGATAAAAATAACGTTGCTTTCTCGAAGAGTACTACAATAGGGTAAAAACCTTCATTTTGACTTCTGACCCGGAACCGGACGTCAAAATTAAAAACAGTCGGTGATTTAAATAGTAAATCGTTTATGCCGGTTCAAATGAGCCTAAGATCAAGAAAATCCGTTAAATGGTTCCCGAGTTATGGCCGATCACACACGCACAGAGACGAAATTTAAAAGCTTTCAACTCTGCAGCACACAATATCCGCCACATTACACTACGCTCCGATAACCTATATAATGTCCATCGATGATCGTTTTCGTGTATTTCAAATCTTGTAAGCTCGGGTCTCATATCCTCGCTTGCTACCCATTACTCTTATCGCACACACCAAAAAGGGCATCGAATTTCATCATTTTTAACAACATGCAATTTTGCCAGTCACTGGATCCAATTTTCCTTGTTATTCTGTGATCTCTTTTAAGTAAGACATTTTCCGTGTTTTCCCTAGTTTTTTTTATTTCTTTGACTTGTTGAAATGGCTGTGCGCAACAGCACCGCAGCTAGCCAGTGAATTACAATTCAGTGCAAAACAAAATAGCAAATAACGAACCCTTGCAATATGCTCTGGAGTGAAATGGAGTATTGAAGCTAGAGACATAGTCAACTACGCAGTTCGAAGTTACGCCTTTTCGCAAAACAACAAAGCGCCAAAAATAAACTAGCTTTGTACCTCCTCAACGAAATTATATAACGAACGTGGGTTTCTTGTGCGCGCAAGTGCTATCACTCGTCAAACCGCAATGTAGTAACAATTTCACGTTTTGGTCATAACGTACTAGCGGTCTGGCAGTGTTCAACAGAAACGACCCTGGGGAAAAGCTTACGAACAACGTGCATAACAGCTAGTAAAAATCATCCTAGCACAAAATTTAGCAGCAAAACTATTCTCTGCTTCTTGACATTTTGTGTTTTTGTAATGTTATTTAATTTCTACATTTCTACTTTCTGACATTTCTAAACCTTCAAAAGTTTACTTCAATCTTCTTTATTTTCATCGCCAAAAACTTGAATAGAATCAAGCTTTTGTAGCTGACAACCAAACGAAAACTATTCTCTGCTTCTTGACATTTTGTGTTTTTGTAATGTTATTTAATTTCTACATTTCTAGTTTCTGACATTTCTAAACCTTCAGAAGTTTACTTCAATCTTCTTTATTTTCATCGCCAAAAACTTGAATAGAATCAAGCTTTTGTAGCTGACAACCAAACACAAAACATAAATTTATAACACGGCACAGTTATAAATACAAACATTTGAGAAAATTAATTTGCTCTAATTGCAGTTACGGCACTATGGCAAAGTGGACCACAGTTTTATTTAAAACCAGATATATAACAAGGAATTTGACTGTTTCGGAATTCTGTTCATTAGCACCGGCAAATACAGATTGTACACTGCTAACTGAGATCGTGTAAACTGCTGCTGCTTTTATAATCGCTAACTTTGTACTGCACACGTGACGTTATAGCCTTGCAGCCTGCCAGTATACCTGACTTTGTATAAGCGAAATATAAATAAATAAATTAATGTGCCTTTGGGCAATATACCTCGTAAATATGAAGCTTGTGTAAGGCTTTACTTTGATCAAATAACTAACGATATTTTCGTGAAAATAGGGTGATTGAACGGTAGTTGTATTAAGTTCTCTGAAGTCGACAACAAAACTGAACAACACTTTTTATATATAAGCTGCCAGACATAATCCTTGTGATACATCGCTATTCATCATTTGCTAATCTAGTACATGAAAGCAAGTCTTTTACATTATTTCTTGCTATACAGACAGCGAATATTTAGCATGTCAGCAATTGAAAAATCTAAATTTCGTTCAATTTGAGTATGCCAACACCCAATATACGGACGACTATCAAACTACTGATATTCGAGAATATAAGAAATCAGCAAAAATTCGAGTACCAAAATTAATCCACATTATGCACCTCACACGAAAGTCCGACGAAGCCTTCGGGGCATGAACATTGTTCAACGCTAGTCATTATTTCGTCTCCCTCGTGATGTTCCTTTGCAATATCCAGCGTCAGTCCGGTAACACTGTAAAATAACTAGATACACCCGTGGTTGCCGCTCACATCAGTAGATCCTAAACGATCAAACTGCGTATATATAAACCGCAAAAGTAAAAACAAATTTACACCAACTCTTATGTGCCTGATATGAAACCGTCCGATAATTTTCATCATTTACACAATAAGGCAAGCAGACTTTCACAAGACTTCACCATATAGGCATCATTGAAAAGAAGCAGTTCATGTTGATGGCATGTGCTCAGCCTCCTGAAAGTGCAAATACTTGGAGGTGGCGCCCTGTTAATCCTCAGGTGCAATTTCAAAGTGAAGAACAAAATATTGTTATATGTGTTAAAATTTCCATACTGTAAGATACTTTTAACTGTCTAAGAAATATTTTCA
The DNA here is from genome assembly GCA_030248225.1 of Trileptium ribeirensis. NCBI lineage: Eukaryota > Metazoa > Nematoda > Enoplea > Enoplida > Thoracostomopsidae > Trileptium > Trileptium ribeirensis. The sequence goes on from JASANE010023491.1 coordinate 20,550, forward strand.
GATTAACGTTTTAACATTAAAAATAATAGCGTTTAAAAATATTAATACATAAAACATAAATTTAAGTAAGGATAGTAATAAACCATGGATTGATGGGAATAGGGAAATTGGGAGAGGGGCACGAACATGAGGGATATGAGAAGTGGTTCCAAGGAATACTAGCCCGGTGTTGCAAGCTATTTAACATAATTATGATATGCTAAGCCGAACTGTGTCACATTTTAGAGCTGTTGTACATATGTGCATTGTGCACAAGCACACAGAATGAAATCGCCAATGCGCATGCTGGAAATTATTTCATAAGGATGATACAAACAAAAATGTTCAAGAACAGCTACTTCAACTGAAAGAGTTTCCAAAGAGCTAAAATTCTGATAAAGATTTAATGATTTCCTTATAGACGAAAATATATAACACAAGTTTTTGTTGATCATTTTTCAGATAGATTCTTTTTATCAGTCGTTAACCAACCCTGCTGGACCAGAAAATCGCAAAAAGCCGACAACAGACACAAAAGAACTGAGATCGTACACTGCATGATAACAGAAACCACAAAATACGATAACCACTCATACACAACTAACTCAAAATGCTCAGTACTAAACGCAGTATATTTTGGACAATTCAATTTCTCGATTTCTGGCCCCAGAGGGTCTTACGATAATTTGATCGTGGTCACCTGATTATGTCTCAATGACTTAGATCTAAAAAACCTACATCAATATTGCAGTTGACCTGCAACAAGCACTCGTTCAGATTTCATGACATTATCAATCGTGTTTACACCAGCGTGCAATCTGATTTGCAGACATATCATCATAGCCAGGTGATATTATACGCAAAACGCATACTAGATCTGATGTTAAAAGGACATTAAGTCATATTTTTATCTACAAAACAGTATGGGCGTTCAGGGGTTTTGTTCAATTTGACCTGAAGGTTTTCCGACTAGCTTGTGTCCGCGGGCAACATTTTGAGCTTCCCAAGTTCAATTACCAAATTTCCTCCGGGAAATATCTTACTTCAGCGGAAAAAAACTCCGCCGCTGAGTACTAAGCGCAGTATATTTTGCACTATTTAGTTTCTCGATTTCTGGCCCCAGAGGGTCTTACGATAATTTGATCATGTCCACTTGATTATAATGTCTCAATGACTTAGATCTAAAAACCTATATAAACAATACAGTTAACTTGCAACAAGCACTGGCTCAGATTTCATAAAATTATCAATCGTGTTTACACAAGCGTGCAATCTGATTTGCAGACATATCATCATAGCCAGGCATACTAGATCTGATGTTAAAAGGACATTAAGTCATATTTTTATCTACAAACCAGTATGGGCGTTCAGGGGTTTTGTTCAATTTGACCTGAAGGTTTTCCGACTTGCTTGTGTCCTCGGGCAACATTTTGAGCTTTCCAAGTTCAATTACCAAATTTCCTCTGGGAAATATGTTACTTCAGCGGAAAAAACTTCCGCCGATGAGTACTAAGCGCAGTATATTTTGCACTATTTAGTTTCTCGATTTCTGGCCCCAGAGTGTCTTACGATAATTTGATCATGTCCACTTGACTATAATGTCTCAATGACTTAGATCTAAAAACCTATATAAACAATGCAGTTAACTTGCAACAAGCACTGGCTCAGATTTCACAAAATTATCAATCGTGTTTACACAAGCGTGCAATCTCATTTGCAGACATATCATCATAGCCAGGCATACTAGATCTGATGTTAAAAGAACATTAAGTCATATTTTTATCTACAAAACAGTATGGGCGTTCAGGGCTTTTGTTCGATTTAACCCTAAAGTTTTCCAACTAGCTTGTGTCCACGGGCAACACTTTGCGCTTTCCAAGTTCAATTACCAAATTTCTTCCAGGAAATATCTTACTTCAACAACAAAAAAATTCCGCCGCTGACACACTACGTTGACAATGTTTTGTCAAGGTTTCATCGAAAATCTATAAAACCCGGCGCCTATTCAGTGAACCAGTAGCGGGTCCAGCGTTGCCGTAAAGGATGCTGTCATTAGGCACTTGCTTCCAAGAAGCAAGTTTTACCTCCGTTTGGCCCGCCCCTCGCCGTTGCGTAGATTCCGAGAAATACATCTCCTCATGCCAAAGGCTCGCGGGAAATTTTAACAGCAACAGTTCGCACTACCAAAAGTTTACCTCCTGTTTGGGCCGAACCTCCCCGTTATGCAGATTGTGGGAAATATATCTCCCCGAGCCGAAGGCTCGCGGAAAATTTTAACAGAGGCAATTCGCACTGCCAAAAGTTTTTTAAGCCAAAATTTGGGAGGGGCGGTTTTTTACTTAGGTTGTATTTTCTTCTCGTCCAGTCACTTAGCCATCAGGAGCGGCAGCCTCCACCTGTCTCCGCGCCTGCAGTAAACATTCCAGTTACTGTTACGTGGCAAAATTTTAATATAATGCCAGGTCAACTACGTTGTTAGCCTGTAGCTAATAATTTAAAAATATAATATGCATAAGTATATACATAAGTACTGAGGTACATTTTGCTGGAACTGCTGTTATAGTAGTATGACTCATCTTAATATTTGTCTACTGTGCGCACTATTTAACAAGTATTCGGAGATTAACAAATGAATCTATTCAATTTAGCAAAGAAAAGCAAAATTTTATAGCGAATGTTGATGACTGAATCTATTCAATTTAGCAAAGAAAAGCAAAATTTTATAGCGAATGTTGATGACTGAATCTATTCAATTTAGCAAAGAAAAGCAAAATTTTATAGCGAATGTTGATGACGGCAACATGAACCTTCATGCTTTTTCAACACCATCAAATTTTGCAACGTACCTCGCTTGAAGCTGGTAATGGTGGTATACAGACCGAATAAGAAAGTGTTTCACGTTCGCCAGCACGCTCATAAATTCGATTTTGGTCAACGGCTGACGAGATCCGCTATTATACCAACCGACCGCAGTTTCTGTCATAGAAATTTCGACACTAATGTTTTCACGCTGACGTAACTGATCACGCCGCCAATATTCCATAGTCGTAGTGTCACCCTGCAATCACTACTTTGCAAAGCTTTTATCACAAATCATTATAAACTACAACACAAAAACACAAATTGCACGGTTTACTCCATTAGAAAAAAATTAAGCATAACAATTTCAGGATCTACACTACTTTGATAAGATATGTTCCCACACAAATCGCAGATGTACAATTAATGATGATCATTCAAAGATCAAGGTATAAACATGGTTGTTCAATCGCTCTCGCAAGAGGATTTACAATACTATAAGCATCACTTCATTCATAAACATAATCGCCATGTACTAAGCGAAAAGCTATGCAGCAACCACCGATATAACCTCAATAATAAATTTCACAGTGATTTTCCTACATCTATACATACCTTGAGGGAAATGACCAAAAACAACTTGGATTTTCGAGAAGAAGAGTGACTCATAAAAAGTTTACTACGACAGAAAAGTACCACCAGATAATGAGATACGCATGTTAAACCTCTGATAAAAATGGTTTCATATGTTAATTCTGTACTGTGTGATACATCACATGCAAACAAAAAAGATACAATCACAGTACAGAAAAACAAACGCAACATTCGTTTATAAACTACCCTTACAACGTTTGTTTTTGTTTACGGTGGTTCATAAACAAACGAAAAATATTCATTCTAAAATACGACAAATTTTACAGTTACGTTCGTTTGTTATGTGCACTTATTTTTGTCCGCGAATTTGAAATACCGTACACGAGCGAGTTACCATCACATTAAAAACAAGCAACTTTATCTAGAGACATTTAATCAATGAACGATACTATTACCTTGATAATAACGTCAGCCAGTGGAACAATTGGACCTTCTTGATCAGGCACAAAATACACAAAATATCGCAGCATACCACCATAAGTTGCCAGCTGAAAAACACAAACCAAGACAGTTCATAATTATAAATTTTAGTTAAAACAATGTGTTAAAAGCAATGGGTTGTAAACTGACACAAAATATATTATAATGAATGCTTGATACCAGATCCAAATCACAATTATATCAAGTAGGGTGTGCTTAGCACTTCAAAATTTATATCAAATAAACAGACTCTAATATAATATTTCAGACACATGATGAAACCATTATAATATGTACATAGAGTCAAGCAAAAATCTTTACAAATTTTGTATACGTAGGCATCATTTCAACGTTTGGGTATTACCATAAAACATTTTAAGAAAAATCATACAAGCTAAAAGTGCTTTATATACCAGTTCAGTACTATTATGATGCTAATTCTCCAAAACACAGACGATATTGTATAGAGCTTTAATGAGCAGTTTGGTAAAATTTGCTGAACCCCTTCATACTATCATGTAAAAGCGTTGAAAAAGCATCTTGGTTTGCTTGTCATCCTAAGGTATTTATTGAATACTACATAAGCACTACTAACCAATGTACCGAATTAACACTTTGCATAATCTGACCTATATTTTAATCAACAATATACTGACAATATGTGCATATCAACATACCATATTACCACGATACATTTGCGGAGCATTCCAGTATTGCATTTGCCGGTCGTCTTTCTGAAGTGTAAGTGAGGTGTTGTCGCTGGGAAATACAATTTCGCGCACGGCAGAATTAGTTAACGTCCAGTTATATAAGCTTGTTAACTGAAATGAACATTTTTAATTTTAGGGCTTTTGAGTGGATTATAGCGAATTAGTCTGCACTACTCTGAAATAACAAATCAACCTAAAATATATAAGTTTTTATATCTGACGTCTCCAAATCGGGGAGGTGGTTGAGCCCCTGCATGTTCAGTGCCTCCTGGCAAAAAATAGGAGCAGGAGCCCCTTGGCAAAATTTTTGAGTTCTCACATTAAACGCACCCACAGTTGACATACAAAATTGACAAAATATTTAACAAAAATCCTTTTCTGAAGTTAAAAACTTGATTAATTTCAGCAAAAGATTGACAAAGAAGTTGATTTTAACATCAATAAAGGTGTTTTATACCGTCGCTCAGGCAAATTATTAACAATTTTAGCGTTATTCGCTGAAAAATACTAAATTTTGAAAATCCCAAAACTTGCTACCAGTCAAAGTCAGGGGCCCGCGGTTGATACCATGGCAAAATTTTCAGTTAATAGAAAAACCTGTCTAACAAAACAAAAATATAATATATTCGAATACTTCACACATTTTTCGCGGCATCTTATTGAAGGAAAGTTTTAACCGACTTTCATTCCGCATGCATGTGCATTACGAAATGCTGTATGCTAATAGATGCAGTACATGGTGCTAACAACTATCACAAACATTATTGCAAACCGGAACAGCACTATGTTAGGAGAAATATTACTACTTCATAGCCTCATTTACTAAAAATTACTAAAGTTGCGTTCCCAATCAGAAGTTTTTGCTCAAATTTTGAGTTACAACTTTGATTGAGATTTTATAGCTTTTTTTGCATTTTTGAGTTTGAGCATATAAACACTAATCAGATTTTTGTTACGTATTGGTTCAGCCAATCTGAGACAAAGAGCTTATTTTTTTAATTAAAAACTGAACTCAAATTTTGAAGTATGGTAATTTGCCATATATTTCCATTACAAATGACAGTCAAATTTTGACCAAAAAGTTTGACATGTGAACGCATCATAATTGATGCATTTTTAAAAGCAACGAATACGATTGATACGTAGATTTATCCACAACCAGTGGGTTTCTAACCGACGTATTTAAATATATTATGCACAACAGTAGGTAATGTCAATTTCTCAAATAGCTATCAAACACTTTGAACTAACTACAGTGCAGGAATCAATGATGACTGACATGGCAAGATACTAGGTGCAGTTATGACTATTACAAGCAGTGATTTTATCAAAAACCTCAACCTAAATGAAAATTAAAGAATTTTCGACAGTTAAGCTTCATAAGAAAACATTGTTACGCAGAATTTCTATTCACTAAATGCATTTTAGTGGCACTACTATAATGTAACCGCTACCAAATAGCTATTATCTTAAGTGGTACAATTACAATTCTTAGCCATCAACTGTCACAGAATTAATCACTATATTTACCCTAAAACCTAAAGTAAGTGTAAATCCTGATAGTGCAACACAGATATTACCAAATCATGTAGTATTTTTATATGAAGCCCATTTCTTCACAGAAAAAAACAATGTTTACATTATCCAATCCTAGTTACAGTTGAAAACATTCATTACCTTCGACTTTGTCCACCCGGATTCTGTACACTCATCTGTCATACCAAAACAAAAACATGGGATACAACCGTTAGGATCTTTCTCGTCCAGATTAAAATGATTCTTCTTGCACGTGTCGCAGTAAGTGCCTTCAACGTTATCCTAAAGAAATAAAAATTCCAAGATTAGAAATAATTTTATACACAATTCCAATTGCTGCGCACGTAATAGTTAGATAAACCAAAATATCTTACTGAAGACTGAAACGAACCTATACAAATTTTGAACACTTACGTTTATTAAAACTAATTTTGCACTATCAAAGATTAGGTCAAAATTAAGCCCGCCGATAGTCTGAGTGCCACGAACAATTTCGACGACATGCACTAAATACTGAGTTGACGTCTTTGCATTTTTCGTCTGTTTAAATGACAATTTTCCCGCTATCAAAAACAAGGCTTCATGAAATTGTCTGCAGCGGCAATTTTGTGTGAGCTATATTATGTATATTTTTTTTAAGTTTAACATAAATAAAACAGATTTCATATATTAAAGCCATGATTAGGCTCACCAACATCATAGTGTAAATTTTGTTCTGCGCGGTGAGAGCACTGCGGAAACTGAGTACAGAGCAATACAAATCACATCGTTTGTAGACTGTCCCTCACTAATCCAAATGTCATCCTAAGATTTTTTGGTGCGCAGCAATATATTTCCACAGTGTAAACTACCAAATTTATATTTAAACTATTTAATTTATGTTCGCTGTCAGACAAATCGGTAAAAACTGCACAAAAACTTGACAGAACCTGTTTGCGGCGGTCGTAGCTTCAAGTTCGACAATTATTGGTGTATTATAGGTGTAAAAAAATTTTATGACGCGTACATCGAAAAAGTTATAGCCTACACGACTCGCGTCTACACATGACGCTTCAAGCAAGTTAGACGGATGCTTTACGCGACGACAAATATTGACGGACTGTAACATACAACGATAGGAAAAATGGATCGAGAGCAACTGCCGGATTACAAATGTAAAATGTTAATGCAAAAACTATATTTTCATCGTTTTTAAATAGAACATTGGCATGAACAAAAACAGAAGGAATGCCGACTTCTCATATATGAAAAATGATGATTGTCCCTCGCTTTCAGACCCATGATCCCGTGCAGCTGCCACATACAAATAAAGATTATTTGTAAACAAGCCCAACCACAAGCTCAACACCGAAGTACGGCAATGAAACTGTGCTTCTCTATGTTAGCTAAGAGCGTATGGTAGAGCGAACTGCTACGACAAACTGTATAAGCATCTGAAAACACAGCACCGTTAAAGACACGCTCAATTCACAATATCCGTAGGCAAGGTATTTAACTTCCAAGCCCTGTTCAGCTTACTTGTACACGACAGTGTAAACACGAATTAAGCCAAATTACAATATATACCTTGCAAACACAAGGCTCATCACATGTTTCGAAGTTCGCTGACCCTTTTTGATTGCATGGACACGGCTCGCATTCAGGGTAGTTGCGATAACCAGGGGCGCATTTTTCACAGCGCCGACCGCCAAATCCTTCCTTACATTTGCAGTCGCCTGGACGCTACAATATAATCAAAAAGAATAGAACAAAAACAAAGAACATTAATCCAAATAGAATATTTAAAATAAATTGATTAATCATACAAAAAAATGTAATTCACAAGCTTTGTAATAAAATTTTAGGCGGTACAAACACAGGCGCTGAAAAACACGTGCACACCAATAAACGGCAAAAACATTAGAAAGCCTAACCACTAGCATAACAGATTTAACGCAATCATAACCTTATCTTTGTGGCAAAAATATTTACAGCTTTTTATTTTTGAGATTGCTAACAGTTAGCAGCGACGTGTCGTTATGACCATCAGCAGTATCATCACTATGATAAAAAGAAACGATAAATTAATGATCCTCGTTCGGATTAAGTTTTTGAAACAGCTTTTATACTGTAATGGAGTCTACGGCTTAAAACACACATTGAACATTTAGTTTATATGAATCGTGTACCCTTACTGTCAATTCGGCTACTGCAGAACTCGCCGTAATTGGCTGTCACCTTACGAGCACGCGAACAACGACCGCACAAAAACAACTTATATAATTTCAAATAGAAATTTCTTTTCTCACAAGCATGTTGCGAGAGAAGCAACTATCGAGCAACGGTCAATTGTGGCGAGGATTGTAGGTTAACACACAATAACTATAAAATCACTTTAGCTTTCTCAGATCGCAAGCCATATAAATATACGCTCTTATCTATTATTGCTAAAACAAAAACCTACTAACAATCGGCTTCTTTCGATAAAGAAATTATAAGTCCGTAAAGCTTGAATTTTTAAACATTAAATAATCTTATGACTGCATAAAACAACATTAATACAACAATTCTCGTTATAACCATTTTCTGCAATAAGCATTATTGACTAGGGAACGACCGAATACCTAATTTCGCCGAATATTCGGCCCCTACTATTCGGCCGAATACCGGATAGTTGTTCGCAACACCTATGTATGATGAGAAATCTATAAATCTATAATTCTATAAATCCACCACTGTATGTACGTGCACCACGCAACAGGTCGTTTTATGTTGTGTTGCTGAGTCAGCGATAGTTTTTGTTCGATGAATTTTTTTGCTTTGTGCTCTCGTTTGCTAGGTTGAAGTTATAATTTTGTTTTTATTGATTTTTTATAACTTTATTATCTGGACAGCGGCGATAATTGGTGCGTGAAGTCATGTCGTTAAAAAAGAACGGCTCAGTGCGTGGTGTTCGCGGGCGGTAGACTTAGGGTTAGGCTTATGTAGCTATCTAGAACGGAATAGCATGATGTCTCACTTCACATTCACGATGTGTCAAAGAAAACGAACAAATCCTGCTGCATTTAGACCCCAAAGTATTAATTTCGCAACTATTATGGCAGCGAGATAGTGCACGGCTGATGAAGAACATGACTGTGGTGATCAGAACATTCGTTCCGGCTGCGAACTGAATTGACGAGTCTCAAACGCATCTTGTCTTACCAAAGTTGCAACACGTTGGACGTATTTAGCGGTTTGCAGCATCATTATCAGGACTCCGGCCGTAAAATTAGGATATCTGGTGGGCAGATTTTAACTCTATTTTTAACCAACAGCGGCCAGTCAACTATTCGGTATTCGGCCGAATATTGCCAACTATTCGACCGAATACCTACTATTCGGCCGAATACCGAATATTCGGTCGTTCCCTATTATTGACTTCTGTAAACATGATCCAGGCTGAGATATGCATTCAAACAGAAAGAAATGATGAAGTTGACGAGAAAACTATGACTGTCGTCGAAAAATTTCAGAGACACAACTAGACAAAAGTCAAACAAGACCTGAACGAATATCCAACAAGCTACTAAGAAAAATGGTCGATTTACAATTATGAGGCTCTTTTTATAGACTGTCTAATTCAACCGCAATCATTGGAGCAAACCTCAAATTGCTCCAAGACACTGCTCTATAGTCGGCGACCAGATGTCTTCCAATGTAGTCTGAATCTCAATTGCACAACGATACGTCTTCAAGCCTGTCAAAAACACAACGCGAAATGTTATCTCGACAATACCTTCTGAACGCCGCTATCTGCCCGCACGCTGTTACCGCGCTGTTGCAAACCAATCTTACCAGAACGAGATACCTGCGAAAAATGTTTATAGCACGTCGTCAAAACAGATATATCTTGTCAAGCTATAATCAACGATGCTTAATACAAAACGGGTCTCCAGCGCCTGAGCCTCTCTGCAAATAATAAAAAATCGCTGCCTACAGTAAAAACATAGTAGTACTCGGTAACTCCAGCCACCCGTCGCCAAGAAAGAAACTTCACTAACAGGAAACAACGACCGAGTCTCAGTCAGCTGCACTCCGGAAAACACAGGCTCCTCAATGAGTATATGAAGCATCTCAACTCAGAAATACGTAATGTCCGAAAAACTGTGAAATTGGTTGGCATTCCACAAAGCATATATTCCCATGCACCGTTATCCGCATCGCTAAACGTGTAAAGCCTACGGACCCATTCAAGAGATACCACGATCTTTCTAGGCATTGTCGATGAAGACGAAAGATGGAAGCCGTGATATCACAAAAACTATAAAAAGAATTACTAGCGAAACCTGTAACTCACCAAGCCATTTATTGCACGAGTTTCGTCTTTAATACACTGGCCATCTAAACTTCCGGTCATTTCGCAATCACATGGTCTGCAACCAGTTTCACTAAAGTGAGATTCTGTTTCAGGACGGTAGTATAAATCGATACATTCTTCGCAGTTGATACCTTGGGTATTGTGCTAAAATGAAAAGATGACAATTTTACTGCAGAACAAAAAAACTATATCAGTAAACAGAAAACGTAGTATTCTCGGCTGAATAAAATATCAAATTAAAACCAGCACAACAATGACGTTATCTTCCAAAATTTCTTACTTAGCAGCATGCACATTGCACAATTACCATTGCACGACACGTTACTTCTAATAAAATAAATATTTCAAACCAACCTTGCAATCAATACAAACACCACCGCCCTCATACACACCGTCAGGATTAAGGCTTGTATTCGCTTCAGCAACAGTCGCATCAAAACGACATTCATTGGCATGACCGTAACATTGACATGGCTTACACACTTGCGGCTGATCATTTGTCCCGGCTTGCCATGCGAACTGGTTGAACAGTGGACAACATTTCTGACAATTTTCACCGCATGTGTTGTGCTTGCATTCGCAACGGAGTTGCTGGAATACATATAAAGTATATATTAACTGTCAAACTCACTGGTATGATACATATGCATTTGGCTATTTCTCACCATTATTATTATGTTATTATCACCTGAATTAATATACATTATCCAACAAATATGTTTATAAAGCTCAATAAAATGCAACTAATTGATCAGCTAAATTCGAGCTAGAAATAAGCTTGATGCGATGACAAACTGGGTTGGTATGGCATAGATGTGAACACGTTCTTCATAACCGTGAAAACTGAACACCCAAAAGGTAAAACCAAAAATCTGACTTGTCCATGCCCGGAGAAGAGTGCCGACCCGATACTTGGTCTTACAGCCCGTAGTTCGTGGGAAGTACCACCCAGATCATGCCAACCCCTAATCTTGATCGCCCAGTTGACGAACTGTGCGGCCGCCACGGTTCTTTTACGGTGCAGGTATTAGCTACAAAGCAAACACTTGAGGTGAAAGGTTGTTCAAGGGTTTGAATCCTAAAAGTGGTGCTACAATTAAATATTGATTGAAATATGTTGCAAATATAGTCTTTAAATTATGATTGGCGCCGAAACACGTCATAATTTGAATAAAAATCATCACAAATATAATAAAAAATATATGAAACAAAATCATACGAACCGAGGCCCCCCAATATTTGTCGACTCCCGGTGCAGACAGCTGCTCCCCATAGTTTGGTCCCCCGGTTGATGACCGGCTAGTCTCCCGATAAATTTCACCTGGTAGAGAAGCCATAATATCAGTAGACGACACCGATGCCTCGGTAAGTAATAGCAGCTCTATATTAACCACCACGACACATGATTCAGAAAAGACATTAGAATGGCTACCGTCGGTGTCGCACATTCAGTATGGATATAGCCAAAGTAACAAAAGACACAACCAGTGGACTACATCTTTGACCCAAAATGGTTTATTTTATTTGTTTTTATAAAGTTGTAAATTAAAAATATTGCACCTTTTCTAGTATATTAATGGCCCAACAGTGGGTAGCAATAAACAAAAAAGAATTCGTACCTCAAATGAAATTCCTATAGACTTCACAGTACAATTTGAACTGCAAAAATAAGTGCTGAGAAATTAAAGTTATCTTCTGGTAAATGCTCAGGAACCATTATTTCTCTAACACAGTGTCACGGTACAATTATCACGTACCATTACAATTTGTATTAAATAATAAATGTATCAACAACTGACGCAAAGCAGTAAGAAGTAGAAACTGATGGTACAAACGCTGTACAATAACGTTATCATATAAAAAGTTACCCCAGTATTACGATCGGCAGGGCAGTCTTCCGCATGACCATAGCAAATACACTGACCGCCAATGCTTATATCTTTGATTGAATAGAAATACTAAAATAAAACATTATGTAACAGTTTTTAGGAAACAGAGATATTATCTTATAATGTAATTGCCGTATGTCTGTGTGTCTGTGTGTCCAAAGTTTTGGATTGGTCATATATTTTTGATCATAACTTTTGAAACTGTTTATGGATTTTTATGCGGTTTTTTGTTGGGTAGGAAATCGATATGGGAATGCAGGGACAATATTTTTGACCACCCCTTATGTTTTTTTCACAACCCGCCCCCCTTGAAATAAAAAAATAGTGTCATTTTATACGTTTTAATGGTGTAACTTTTCAACTGCTTCATGGATTTTGGCGAACTTTTTTTGTTTCATTTCTCTAAGACGTGCCGAAAGCATCGACGAACTTTTGCAAAGGGGATGTACCCCTTATAATTGTCTGTCAATCGACGAACTTTTGCAAAGGGGATGTACCCCCTATAATTGTCTGTCTGTCTGTGTCTGTCCCAAGTTTTTTGATCATAACTTTTGAAACTGTTTATGGATATTTATGCGGTTTTTTGTTGGGTAGGAAATCGATATGGGAATGCAGGGACAATATTTTTGGGCACCCCTTATGTTTTTTCACAACCCACCCCCTTGAAATAAAGAAATAGTGTCATTTTATACGTTTTAATGGTGTAACTTTTCAACTGCTTCATAGATTTTGACTAACTGTTTTTGTTTCATTTCTTTAAGACGCGCCGAAAGTATCGACGAACTTTTGCAATGAGGATGTACCCCCTAATTGGGGGACCCCCCTTTAAACTATCTTATAATGTAATTGCCGTATGTCTGTCTGTGTATGTGCCAAGTTTTGGGTTTGTCACATATTTTTGACCATGACTTTTGAAACCGTTTATGGATTTTTGTGCGGTTTTTTTGTTGGGCAGGAAATCGATATGGGAACGCATGGACACTATTGTTGGGCATCCCCTATGCTTTTTTCACAACCCACCCCCCTTTGAATTAAAAAATAGTGTCATTTTATTGGTTTTCGTAAAGTAACTTTTCAACTGCTTCATGGATTTTGACAATCTTTTTTGTTTCATGTCTTTAAGACGTGTCGAAAGTATCGACGAACTTTTGCAATTGGGATGTACCCCCTAATTGGGAGACCTCCTATTAAACCATCTTATGATACGGTTTTTATCATTTTGACACATCTGTAAGGGTATGATACTGTTTTCGACATTTTGACATATCCGTGAGGGTGTGATGCTGTTTTCGACATTTTGACACATCCGGAAGGGTGTAATAGTGTTTTCGCTATTTTAACACAACCGTGAGGGGGTAATGTTGTTTTTATCATTTTAACACATCTGTAATGGGGTAATGTTGTTTTCATCATTTTAACACATCCATAAGGGTATAATAGTGTTTTCGACATTTTGACACATCCGTAAGTGGGTAAGAGTGTTTTCAGTACTTTAACATACCAGTAGGGTTGTAATGTTGTTTTCATCATTTTAACACATCCATAAAGGGGTAATGCTGTTTTCGGCATTTTGACACATCGGTAAGGGTATGACACTGTTTTCGACGTTTTAACACATCTGTAATGGGGTAATGTTGTTTTCATCATTTTAACACATCCATAAGGGTATAATAGTGTTTACGACATTTTAACACATCCATAAGGGTATAATAGTGTTTTATCATTTTGACACATCTGTAAGGATATGATAATGTTTTCGATATTTTGACATATCCGTAGGGGTATGATACTGTTTTCGACATTTTGACATATCCGTAAGAGTATGATACTGTTTTCGACATTTTGACATATCCGTAAGGGTATAATACTGTTTTCGACATTTTGACACATCCGTAAAGGTATGATACTGTTTTCGACATTTTGACACATCCGTAAAGGTATGATATTGTTTTCGACATTTTGACACATCCGTAAGGGTGTAATAGTGTTTTCGCTATTTTAACACATACCGAACTAGGGATGAAAACAGAGTAAGTTTGTATCTGTTACAAATGTCATAACTTAAAAAATACTGTTTTCCGGAAAAACGGGGGCCGCAGGCTCACTCTGCCATACTACCGGCGCGAAGCGGGCCGAAGGCCAGCGGCCGAAGGCCGGCTTTTGCGCTGGTTTAGACTACTTTGCGTAACTTACTTCTTTGTACGACGCCCGGAATAGTAAAATCGACCAAGAATTTCGGCATTATTTTTACAGCAATAAGATATCAAATCTGATCGCGCAACTTGTTCGCATTACAAAATCACTTGCTTGCGACGTATTATGACAAGAAATTCAAAAACATATATATTAATAATTTTGCAAAATTATACTTGTTAAACCTTGGCCAACAGAACGGTTTTATAAAACGGGATAAAATTGCAATTAGACAAGAAGTCAAGCTTACACGCCGTGTAACGGATGGATCGATCCATTGTCGCTTTAATCGCTGTATTACCATTTTGTCAGCGTTTAGTGTTCGAATTTTTTGAAACCGAAGTCTAACATAGCGAGCACGAGTGAAGTTCTGAAACAACGCTTACTAAGGACTGAACTTGTGATTCGCTAAGAAAAACATAAAGTATATCAAAAACTGAAGGTAAACAGAAATAGTTGGTTTCAGAGACATGTCAAATGACAGTACATACGCAGATATTACACCAAGAGGCAGGATATCAGTACAATCTCTCTGCGTCCAGTTATGTTGGGCTGAAGTGGGTTCCAGGTCACATGTGCATCGAATTGACAAACAATCCTACCGTCTTTACAGGCAAGGCTAGCAAAGGAAAGCTATAGGTCCGCTATAGAGGCAAGAGGGCTTGTCCCTCATGCCCGGCTGCTAAATCCTATTTTCCACCCCTTCCTCCCTTGACCCCTTAAACTTCGGTTTTTTGCCCATTTCAGTCGTCGAATACAATAATACGATAGTGATAGAACAACACAGCAGGGAATAACCGGAACCGGAACCGTCCATTTAAACCGGATCCGGAACCGGAACCTGGTCTTCGAAATTTATATATAGATGATAGAAGAAATGAAGGTATAGTGGATTTCAAATGCATTAAAAATTACTTTTACATTAAACTTAATGTTTTGCGATGGTATTATTGCCTTTCTGAAACTTTAAAGAGACTGAGGAAGCTAATAATGTTTATTTATCTATCAAATATGTCGGTTTTGGACATTCAGAACAAAAAATGCCTTCCACTATACACCATTGCGTATACTGCGTCAAATCGAATATGCTTACAAAGCTTGGAGCGCAGAATACGCACTTTCGTTCTGTCTCCAGTCGCCTTCCTTTACTACACATACGTTTGTTTAATTTAGACTGATTTACCAAGTTTACAAGCGCACCTGTGGGTGCTTGACGCAATTTATGTTAGCCAAGCATACCCTAAGTACATCTGCGTAAGCCATACTCTGTTACCGAGTTGGACCGATTTAATTCAAACGTATCCCACAGACTTCTGGATGTGTGAAATAGCTGCTACAAGCATCGACCTGGCTTTGATTTAACAAAATCCTGCAGGATATTATGAAAAATTCCTGCTCAAATTATGTGCCCTACTTACGTTTCACACGGCAAATTGGTTAGTTAATCTTTTCTTTTGCTTGGTTGTATTGGAGATTGATCATTGTATAATATATTACATATGTTTGGATTACAGGATGAAGCAAAAACGTAGAAAATTTCAAACAAAATTTTTAAACCGGAATTCCGGTTCCGGTATGGTTTTTGCCCTTTGCCGGAACCGCAACCGGAACACGATTTTCGCCGGAACCGGAACCGGAATTCCGGTTACTCCCTGCAACACCGATATGCAAAACACACATAATATACAAAAATAATATATTATATTAATCTAAAACACAGAAAGTATTAATTTGTCCCCTTACTGAGCTCCCCCGAATTCCGGCCTCAGACTTGACCCCCAGAGCCCCTATTGCCAGAGGCCCGCCTGAACCGTATAATAAAGATGATGAGATTTCTATTCGAGGCTAATTATGTCCAGTAGGCTGATACAGCGCAATGAGCCAAGAATGGCTTAAGCGTCTATTAAATGTAGTAATACTCAAGTTTTCATTCATTCACTCACAAAACAGGTGAGATGTTTCGTTTCGCAAGAATTTCGCTGAGAATGTTTGAATTTTGCACACAAGCGAACACGATAAATAGGTTTTCGACAACTAAATTTTACAACGCTGTTTATATGTACATTTAAAGATAATTATAATTTAAGGTACAATGCTGTAAGTAAATGTTAAAATACTGGTTGATTAAGGTACAGGAAGGTATCCATGTGCACAAGTAATGCTACAACCAACAATGTTCTAACATTAACGAATTTAGACATAAAAGACTATACCAAAAAGACATCGCGTACCTGCAACAGTGCACTGGGACCATCAACACCAGGCCGGCCATTGACCAATGACGTATGAATCTACAAAATAATCATTATGAAACGATCCAACACAATTAATGTAGTACGCGCCAGATATGGTCACCCTCTTTCGAGCGAACATTCAGCAGTCAGTGGTCATTTCTGGCAATTACTGTAAGCTGCAGCCGGATTCTTTGATCACATCCACCTTCGCCATAGAAAGACTTTCGCCCTGGTTCTGGATTAGTTTGAAAATTTTAGCGACTTTTTGTTTGGAAACTGTTAGAAAGTTTCCTCTAGTTTAGTAATATAAAAATATATAATTCACGTATATATAAATACTGTTCGATTTCTGTTAGCGTTCATTCGAAACTCGACGGTTATTTCAGGTGAGTACTGTACAATTAACACAGGCACGATACTGGTAGTAAAACAGAAAACATTCGTTATGGCCGACGACAATATCAATGGATTCCAAACGTCTGTACATTACGGTTACATGCATTCCACACGGCTAAATTTAAGATTCTACCAAGGTGAAGTACAGTGCCGTTGACCAAAGTTATAACCAATGGCTTCTAACAGTACGTAATTGCACCGTTTCGAATTCTCGGGGTGACCCTGTAGCCTGTAAACTAAAATTGAAAAAAGTCGATGTAATAAAGTTAGTGTTCCAAATTTTGACACGCCAGTTGAAAATAAATTCATAGTAACCAGCAAAAATAACACGCTACCGACCAACCGTGTAAGCATGAAAGACCTGACAAACGACTTCACCTCTCCATCTTCAAGCGGATCTAGTTTCGAGTATTGCGACGTACAGATGACTTCATCGTCAGCGGTGTAGCGTGGATGCCCTCTGGTTGGTTTCTTTTCGTACGCTGACATACATTGTTCATCGGAAATTGCATAATACTGCCAAGGATCGTAATTGTCTCCGTCAACCGAACGCTCGAGAATCCAATTTCCGGGTCGAGGAGCAATCCCGGCTTTTACAATAACGTACGCTACTTGATATTCCTAAAATTAGTTTTAAGCACTAATTAAAATTAATAGAACATAATTCAGGAAGATAAATTTCTCAGCAAGAATAATAATTTTTAGTGAGTGACCGCTAATTTTCTTACGAGCTTGAATATAATTAAAACTGGCTTGCAGCAACTGGCGTCAAAACTGTATGTATATATCAGGAATAACCAGAACCGCCCATTTAAACCGGATCCAGAACCGGAACCTGATCTTCGAAACTTATATACAGTAAAACATTTGAGGAAATGAATGGACCTAATAAATAAACTTAATGTATTGCGATGGCATTATTGCCTCTCTGGAACCTTGAAGATACTGAGGCACCTAATAATGTTTATTCATCGATCAATGTAGGTTTTTGGACCCCCAGGACATACAGCCTATACTACTATACAGCCTTGCCTAAAAAACTGAATGTGCTTGTAACTAAACCAAACTTGCATTGAGCGTAAACTAAAAACTGTCGCGCGTCCCTTTACTACACATACGTTAGTTACATGTTAACCTGTAGGCAACTTGAAATTATTGGTTTATATGATTCTAAAACTCAAGAAAGGTAACTATAATAATTTTCTGATCAATGGTCAGAGACATTGATTAGGCTACAGTTGGGAAACCAGTGCCCGTCAACTAGATGACAATGATAATATCTTTCTAATCAGAATGCTATAAATGAGACAAACTGTTATACTATACGCACAGTTTTGTAACAGGAAATATTTTAATTTGGCGGCTTCCGTTGTTTGTTAACTGACGTAACAGAATTTCCATTGTTAACTGATTTATGTGCAATTATAACTCCATCGGCAGTATCCTGAATTTTCACGGTAGGTTCGTCGCCGATATCGTCCATATTAATTTAATACTACTATTCAAGCACCGATTATAGAAATATGTTAAAATATAGATATAATAAAAGCAATATTTACAGATAAAATATAAGCAATACTTGTAAAGCTTTAACAGTTTCGTTCTGATTACCACGGCGCGTTAGTGCAACATTGCGCGGTCGCATGTTATATTTCCCTAATGGTTTCGTTCCTAATTTGCTTTTGACGCCATTTACGCTCTGTTTCCTATTATCGCCTGCCATTTTATTGCAACGTGTTGTCCTCACTGTTGAATTCTCTTCCAACTGCGATTGATACACTTCATCCACGCATCAGACTGCTTCTCTACCAAGGCTATTCATCACAAGCGACCTACCTCTACCGTAGTTATTACTGTTTGCTATTTCGCCCGCTTCAGGTGGATCTACTACTGCAGGCACATTCGATGCAATACATCCATCATTTTGGTTTGGAAAAATTTCGTTATCTGATGCTGAGTCACTCTGTTCATTTTCTTTTCTTGCCAGACCAGGATATCGACCGGAGCCCGCTTCAGCCTACGAACATTAACACGTTTTGGTGCACTTCGCGTTGACTTGAAGGTTCGCTCAATAACAGCTCCTGTTCCATCTATCGTAAGATGTATTACCCGACATGGCCGTCTCCAATGACGGGTGTCTTTCTTCAATTTATCGCGTACAGTGGGAACATGCAAATACACCTTGTTTGCTTCAATAAACGGCAGATTTCTTGCTTTACTGTCATGATAATTTTTTTATCCTGTGCCTTTCGTACACATATTGAGGCCAATTGCCATGCTTCGTGAAGACGATTACATAAAGCAAACATAAAGCTTTCCATGTCCAACTCTCCTGCATGGTTTGCCCTCGTCATAAGATCGACTGGAAGCATTGGGTGTCGACGATCATTTATGAAAAACGGTGTTTCGTTTGTCGTTTCGTGAACGCTACTTCGATACACGAAGCACGCATAGGGCAAAATTTCGTCCCATTTGTCTTGGTTCGTATTGACGTATAGGTTTATCATCGCCTCCATTGTGCTATGAAGCAGTTCGGCTATGCCGTCACACGCTGGATGATAGGCCGTGGTATTTAGTTTCTTTATACCCAGCAGTCGACATACTTCCATCATCGTCTCGGAGATAATATTTGGTTCCAGATCAGTGAGAAACCGCGAAGGTACCCAAATCTAAATACTATTTGTTCCACGAATATTTTGGAAATCGTTGTTGATTTCGCATCAGCTACAGCAACACATTCTAGCCACTTAGTAAAATAGTCCATGAAAACTAGGACACATTTGTTTTTGGACTTTGTCGGCGGCAAAGACTCCACGTTGCCACACGCGATTTGGTGCCACGGAGTGACAATGGGGATAGACTGCAACGGAGGGATTGTGTACTTTGTTACATTTTTTCTTGTTGTACAAGGGGCACAGCTCGCACACCATCGTCACCATCACATCCATGTACCAATATGAACGATCGGACACCTTCTTAAACGTTTTGCGTATGCTTAAGTGACCATCTAATAAATGATCGTGACAGGCGATCAAGGCTTGTTCACGCAACGTTTTTGGCACATAGCATTGCATTTGAACCCGCACGTTACTTTTACGGTATCCCCTGTGTCAGCCTCCATTCCGCATTTTCCGTCTAGTCGGTTGATTCTAACCGTGAAATTACCACTTTTGCGAAAAAGCACTGCCGGAAATGCCGTATGGCCAAACCACAGCAACCGTTTCTCTTTCTACTACCGGGTATTGCCGTTCAACCTTTGTTAACGTACGACTCGCACAAGATATCGGATGACCCTTGCTGTTGTCGTCGGTTTGGCTGAGCAAAGCGCCGATAGCATTATAGCTTGCATCGGTCTGAACTATAAATGGTTTGGAAACATCAGGAAACACAAGAATTAGTTGACTGGATAATCGTGATTTCAGCTCATCAAATGCGCGTTGGCAATCATCCATCCGCATAAACTTCGTATTCTAATTGAATTCGAGTGGAATGAGCGAGCGAAGCAAGCGAGTGGAACGAGAATTTTCAATTTTGGCTTTGGAGGGGGGGTTGAGGAGATCCTGTCTGCGTGTGTGTCTGTCGCACCTGGATCTCGATAACGGTTGGGCGGATTTTGATGCAAGATAGCTCATTCGAACCGCAATAGTCGGATTTAGGTGTAGTGACGGAGCCCAATTTTTGAATTTTTTGCAGCGGGAAAATTTATGGGGCAAAATGACGTCATTTTGGTCCATTTTTCGGCAGTTTTTGCGACATTTCTCAATAAGTACACGAGGTATCCGCAAACTAATAGGCCTATTCCATGTAGCTTTACCAGGGCTTTCCAATGATATATAACAAGTTTTTCAAATACTTCCCAATCTGGAGTTTATAAGCTTATAGTTGGAGCCAAATTTCATATTTGGTGAGAAGTCGTAGGAAAAGCACCTGAATGTGTGTTTATTGTTGGTTTTACTGTCGGATATTTGGTTTGCTGGGCCGACAAGCTCATTGCGAGTGTCAAAAATATTGTGTGGCAAACATTTTTTACACTTCTGCTTCGGGGGATTGTTCTCACCACTCGAATTCTGGCTCGCAAGCGAACTTCAATAGTTGTATAATGCGTGCAATGAGCAATTTTCGCGAAGCACCACATACATTGTCGATATGACGCTAGGCCCATATAACTTTGAACCTCCTTGGCCGACGTTGGGACAAGCCAGTCAATGATCTTTCGAACCTTTTCAAACACGGGGGGAAAATCCGTCACTAGACAGCACGTGTCCAAGATACGGAACACTGCTTCGTCCAAACCGGCATTTCTTCATGGTTAGCTTAAGATCGTCCACCCTTAAGCGATCGAAAACATTCTCAAGCGTTGAAGCAATTCATCCGGTGTTGATCCAATAACCAAGATATCGTCCAGATAAACTAGACAAAACTTCCAATCTAAACCAGCTAGCGCGTTCTCCATCAAACGCTGGAAAGTAGCCGGAGCATTAGATAATCCAAACGGCAATTTGCAAAATTAGTAGTAAAGTCCATCGTACGCGATAAACAATGTTTTAGCAACAACAAACAGCTTCCATCGGTATTTGGTGATAACCACTTTTCATGTCCAGTGTGCAGAATTACTACCTATTTGGGAAACACATGACGTCATCGATGCGTTTCATAGGATTAACTATCCCTTCAAATAATTGTATTCAATTTTCTATAGTCTACACAGAATCATCATGTGCCATCCTTTTTTACGAGCACAAAAGGAGAAACCCACTCGCTTTCTAACTGAGATGTGTTGTTTTTGAACATAACCAGGCTGGGCTAACATACCGAACCACATTCGGGTAAATTTTCGACATTTGCTTCAGTACTAAACATGAGAACTGATTAAACTATCCCGCATACAGATAACGAGTTCAACCAAGTATTATATCTATGACAACGCAACAAAGGTGTTACAAAGCCTTTCACTCGGAAACTGAATGAATGAGCCAGTTTTAGCGTTCCGTAATCTGACAAATACAGTCGGATGCAATTGATAAGTGATAAATCTGTTTCATTGAGAAATAGTTGATCATTTTCTAAAACAACGTGTTGGAATGCCGATGCATCGTGAAGAAGACGCAACGCTCCATCCGTTCCAAGAAGTATTCTACAAATTCAGCAGTAACGTTTCTTCCCTCAACAACGTTCGACCAGCAAACACACATTATTGCAATTCAAATGTAATACTGCTCTAATTCGGCGGACACCACGCTCAATAGTTTGGTTGGTTGTTTCCTGCGACAGCGAATCGTATCAGCCATCGCCGATAATCTCAGTCAATTTTTTCGACACACCATGAATAACGATTACCAGTGACTGAACTGGTACTTCCTGTACTGAGCGGAACAGATCTTCCAACAAATCATCTGCATCTTCGATTTTCAGGCCCACTTGATGATGCATATTAGTAGAGGGTGCTTTCAGATACGGAGCAGTTGGGAATCTAGTACGAACGGCAACATGGTGTCAGTGCCATTGTTCGCATCCACGCTAACATCTCATGAAATCGGCTTCATGAAACTTTGTTGTTGGACTTTTTTGGTTCTAACATATTCATTTTGTTTGTTCGGGTGTGCTTGTGCAACGCCTCGTAACCATCAATCACGTCATGCCGGCTGTCAAATACGTAAGTATCCTGCTTCACAAAACGCTATCGCGTGGTCCATCAGTCGATACCGTGCTATTAACTTCCGATGGGCTAAATTCACAGATGGGACACGTGGCAACACAGCACGACACGTCATCATCGTTTTGGCCACTTGCCACTACGCTAGGCGATAGCGACCACTGGACCTCAACCTTATATTATTTATCAATCAAGTCGACGATTGTCAGTTCGATGCGATTATCTGCGAGGATATTCGGTAATTTCGACCAACTACGCCACGTTAGTTCAGTCACTACCGTACCAACGAAAAATGTCAAACTGACGCGTGACGCAGTGCATTGGCTGACCAAACATTGCCCCATTTCGCACTCGTTCGCGTAGGTGACGGCAAAGCTGTTTGCCTATTTGGCACAGTATTGCTGCTATATGAACCCGAAACAGGTTGAGCGCGAGGTGCCCGACATTCTTCCGTACTATGTTTTGCCTTTGGTGGTATTCGCAATAACTCCGTGGCATGGCGATACTACAGTGCAAAATGTGTGCCCTGCCTTACCGCATATTTGACATATCGGGCGATTTGAAAGCGTTAAATTTTGTCCACAATACAAACCATACATGGGTATAATGCATTGCCCCGCTGAGAATTAGTCAGAGCATTAATTACACACTGTCTTGATCAAACTGACCCACGCGGAACCCTGTCGTTGTCAGACCAACAAACTGAGTTGGCTACATCTTGTCTAACTTCTGTAATATGCGTTCTAGCAAGGTGATTGACTGTGCCGTGAAACCATCCTGCGATATCCGCTTGCCATACCCACTATTAAATTCGTCCCATTGTTTTGCCGAGCCGAATTTACAGCGACTCAGCTATCACGTTCCGCCTTCTGTTTGGTTTCAATTCTTGCCGCGGCTAATATCGCTTCGGCAATTTACTTAATCCCATTACTTTCACTTCTTCCCAAATTCGCGGATGCAAACCCGCTATGAATATATTTAGCAAGTTCGTCTGTCTTTCGGCGTCAATCGTCATATAACGTAACGCGGAATGTGCCAATTCCGTAAGTGTCTGTGCATAATGGCTTACGGTTTCACCACTTCCTTGTGTACGGATGTTATATTGATCGCTCAAAAAACGTTTCCTCTCCTCCGTCATCAATTCTCTAACCGTGCAACCAGTAGAATGTTATTCTGCTTAACGTCATCAGGGAAACCAGAATATACAAATTTTGCATGGCCTGCTAGAAGCACGCCAAGCAAAAACGGCTTGTTGGTTTCAGGCCAACCATTCGCTTGAAACTTGATTTCGAATTCATTCTATCGCTAACTTTGAAAATCCACCGTTTTATCGCCGTTTAATAACGATATTCGTACGTTTGGTCCACGCTGACTCATTTGGGAGTTTTGCTGCATTTGGAGGCAACGCACCGGTACCTAAACTGCTCAATTTCCTGTCTATTGGCTGTTCTTGTTTTGCTGCAAACTTGGTATATTTTAAAGTGTCGTTAGTGAAATGCGCCAGTTTACCAATCGATGTGCGGTTCTGCGCCATGGCTGCTTGGATCCCAACTAATTTGCACACAACACTATCAAACTTTCTCTCTGCAGCCGCTGAGTTGTCTTTGCTGTCCAAGCCGAACAGCTAGGATAACGTCAAGCTGGTCTGGTATTAAAGATATGACTCGCTAGCGGATGGTATTGATATCGCACAGACTAATTTGTAAACTTTCAAAGAATGCCGATTCCTGCGAAGTGTTTATCGACAGTGTCTTTCAGTGCGGTCACTGACCTTCAATTTTGACGAGTGTTCGCTGTTGCTCATGTTCGTTGCGGCCCCGCGAAGCGTCTGATGATAGTCGCTCACGGTGATGCACAGTGACGTGTGTGTGTTGAGGTTAGTTAGTCTTTTGCGAGGTGCAATTGTCTGCGTATAATCAGTGGGCACTGATTTATTCGATTGGGAACTTTGCTAGCGCCTGCTAGGACATGTATTTGTATTAGTCTGCTACCTTATTGCAAATTAGCCGCCGAAATGAATTTAACGAGTTCGAACGATTATGCTAATGGCGATCTGGCCTGCCAAAAATAAGCGACTCTGATCAGCCAATGACAAGCGCATACGCCAATTAATTCCAAGCGAACGCGCCTTCCTAAATAAACACGGAATCACTCCGTTGCCACCACTTGTAAATTTCAGCCGAGTTCTAGTACCACTAAATACTACAGACTATACTAGACCTACACGTCTGCGATAAGGAAACTTAGCGGTCTTCCGGAGTCGTTAAATTGAGTATGTTCCTTTCCAACCAGCGCTAAAAGCGCCAATATGACAGTGTGTATACTCAAGAAGTGGGAGCGCCCGTGCGCCTATATTATTAGGAACAGAGATAGCGATGAAGCGCCGGATGTCGATTAACTGGCGCCTACGCGCCTAGAATTAGTATAACTGCGCCATGCGGACATGTAGTATCTATTAGCGTCTGAACGACAACGAACTATAAGCAACAAGCGCTGTAAACGAACTATAAAAAAAACAAGCGCTGTAGCTTAGCGGAGCAATTTTTCCAATAACAACCAGATATTTACTTATAATGCAACGATCGCATTGTTCATGAAAACAAGCGAACCAACTCGAAAAAACTGCTCTCAATCCTTTCGTAAAACCTTTATATACATATAGCACATCATTTCGTATTTCCGACGCCGACAATGAGCTAAAAATTAATTATTGAAAGTTCGTTTTTGCAGACAAAACACATCACAGCCCGCACTCCACCAACGCCATTCGAAAAAATGCCATTAACAAAGGAATTATAAATAAACATCGCTCGCCAGTTAAAACAACGATTTTATGATGCTAGATATATATAGGTGACCACATAAACAGGTGACAACAAATATTATAAAAACCTGGCTATGCGACTACGTCCCTTTTCTGCATCACACCCCCGAATTTAATTCCATCGTAAAATATTACGGAAATTACAATTCTGGACCAGCTCAGCTATGTAATTCCATCATATCTAATATCTCTGTCCCAATTTTTTTCTATGCAGTCTAGAATCAATTGCTTGACAGTTTGTGACTCACATCTATTCCCGTAACCTATTGAATGACAGTTCTCAATCATTTTTAACCAATATCCAAAGAAATATTGATCTAAGCTTGTCAGGTTTACGAAAAAAGAAGTCCTTAAAGAATTAGTACTATTACCCCATTTTTCTTGATGTTCTGTGAAGGACCTATCTTCCAGCCACGGTACAACTGCAAGTGCATTTACGGCTCTTGGTATTATGTCCTCGCATGCGACTAGCTAGTTCTTCCGCTGTCATTTCAGGTCACTCCGGAATTGCGGTTAAGCCAACCAAGAATAAGAACTACATTTCGTCCTAGCCTATACAATCATCTAATCTATAGTGCACAAATACTTAGCTTGCCTTTTACCAAGAGCCAACAATGCTACTTTTAATTCCAATTTGTTTGCAGTTTTAGTAGCTTTCCGTTCACTGTGACTTTCGCTATGTCTTCAAAAATCAACTTCAGCAACGAATAATTACCAACTGTTCTGTTCTTGCCAACTATGTGTGTAACCATGGCACATGTTTCAATTATGGCAAAAATCACTTCCTAAATCACCGTAGTCAGAGAACCAAGAAAACAGATTCCTTAACTACTCTTGGCATGTATTATAATTATGTAGCTAGTGTTACTGGGCGAGTCGACAATATAGCAGAATAAGTTCATTGTTTTATTTAATATCAGTCCAATGCAGAAAACTCTCCAATTCTGACGTTTCATCGACCAAAACAATGTCGAATGGGAAGTTCAATAAACCTCATATGTCATGACTAAGGGTTTCAAGTATGTATTTAAGCACAATGCGCCATTCCTCGCCACAGACCAAGATTTTTAAGCCCCAAATATTCCTTCACCCTAAGGTATTTAATTAAAATATCGATAGGGGGTATAAGAATTTGTTTCGAAGCAAATCAACTTTGTGTATATCACTGCGTCAGTAATCATGCGACAAGCCAAGGCTTGGACTGTTTCTAACACAATTGAACAAGAAACCTGAAATATATGGGTTTGTCAAGTTCTGAAAGATAATGATTTATGGTCATTCTTTCTGAACAAAAATGTGCTGTATATGAGACAACTGTGACAGTACTCCAGACATTTAATAGAAAACATTTCCGTACCAAGATTGCAGCTCCCGACAGTGTTTCAGTGATGGAATTTAACATAGGGAAAACAGATTCTAAAAATTTACACTCGCTGATGCTTGTGGCAATTTGATAGATAACATTACACTAATGTTAAACTCTGAATGTTAGAATTGCTTATGTTGCGTTGCCACATTCAGGTTTGAGTGTACATGCTTTCAAGAAGTAATCTATGCATTGTTGTGCATACTAGGTAGAGTAGGTTCAATTTGACTATAACACCGCCGCATACAGAATCAGTAAAACAACTGCCACAGGCATTCACGTGGCGTGGTTTTGTTAACATAAGCTTAAAATGAACAATTCTTACAGTGTTTAAAATGACAAGTCCTGTTGGGAACACGTTTCCTGCTTACATTACACATGACGTTGATGTAAAACTTCGTTTCGTTCGGTTGAAAGAAAGAAGAAGATCACTGTCGATATAGAAATGTATGTTTGCACCACATCCGAAGCAAAAATACGGATAATTTCAAACATATTTTGAAACCTGAATTCCGGTTCCGCTATAGTTTCTGCATTTTGCAGGAACCACAAACAGAATACAGTTTTGCAGGATCCACAACAGAATACAGTTTTGCCGGAACCAGAATTCAGGCTGTTCACTGCTAGCAATACAGCAGCCAGTATTTATTTAGTGCATTAGCGACATATCTTTCCAGCGAAACTGATTAGTTTAATCCAACGATCCTGGCGTAGCGTCCAGTTCAATGTTTGTTCGCTTGAACATTGGCAACCAGTTCTGGCGAATACTGCACTATTTATGTAAAGCGCTATGATAGATGTACTTATATAGTTATCGCTGTGTGCTATAGAATCCCTACAATGTAACCTCGATGTCAACTAATACACACGACACCGCATCGCCGCGCGTATAATTTTGTTATAAATACGGCTGCACTAAATCTATTTATATTTAGAATCGAAAGTATTAACGTCTTTAGTTAATAAAATTTAGACGCTCAATTGTTATTGCGGCGGTGAGACTTGGAATTTCTCAAACGCGTTTAACGTTTGCAATACACACAAGTGCAACATACATTTACAAAAACATAAACATTTCGTAGGCGCAAAGAAAACATAACCGCCGAAAATAGTACGTGTAAAACTGCTACAAATAGTTTTAGCGTAAGAAATTCAATGTAAATGTTTGCGGTTTTGTGAGGACTACTAATTTACAGCGCAGCAGAGATATAACCATTATATTTAAACGTTCGGCAACACTGATATATAAAAGTTCGGCGACAACACTGATGTGGGTATTCACATTATAGCCGATCCGATTTGTACGTTTTTCGTATATATACAGTTCACACAGCATCCGAGTCAATAAGCATGCACAATTTTATTGAATCGAATGGTGTAATGCGAAAAATACGTATACATACATGGTGTGCACGTATACGATAGGTATTTTTTGTCGTATCTAATCGGATGCAATTTGAACACAAATCACAACGGATTGAACGTAGCGTGCACAAGGCCTAAAGCTACGACAGTGTATACTGCTTGCGATCAACGGTTTTGGCACAAAATATTCTGTATTTGCGCGACTTTGCTTAGAAGTATAAATTGCACATAATCAACAAAATTGTCTGCCGAAACTTTCTTCGTCTCCTCCTTGAATAAGTAAACCAGTTTGATACATTTTCGCAATTTTTATTCGACGCTTAATGAAATGTATTTGTGAACCTAGCTTTGTATCTGCGTTGCTCCATGATTTCCTACCTAAAAACGACACGAATTGGGACTTTGATTTTAGCAATTCGGAGTTACCCAGGATTTCAGGCTATAAATCTTCCCAGATAATTGGGTCACGTTTCATCGACTCCTAATCTCTGATCCCGTAATCTTGTCATCGACACCTACAGCTTTACTGTTACGTATTTATGTCAGAGCGACTGTTTCTGAGTTATGAACCAATTTAAAAAATTACACCCAAAAATGTGAAATTTTCAAAATTTTACAAAATTTCTGTTTGAACGACACGATTATCATTGTACGGTTATTTAACCTGGTAGACACGATAATTCAATTGTTTTAACGCCAGATTGGGTGAGCCATTAACTCTGTGGGACGGTACCGGCGCAAAAATTGGTAAACTTTGGCACAAAAAATGGTGAAATTTTGACAGTTTTTCAACATAAATAAATATGCGTCACTAGAATCTGTTTATAATAGATTTTCTTTGTTGTTGAATACGATTCGTTGTTGCTGAATAAGCTATTGTATTTGAATGGTATGCATCAAATAAGTGTTGGTAGTGCAACGAAAAGTGACTTATCAAATTAAAGTTTGTGATTTATAAATACAGCGATTGCGGCAGGGTAGGCTAGCTTAGCAACAAATATTGTGAAAAGTTGAGCAAAATGTTGACATGATACTCGTGAAATTGGCTAAATTTATGCAGATTTTGATCTGAAAAAATGGGATTCCGTGAAAAAATGAAATACCATAACATTGCTATTATGAGTTATCTAAGCATATGCTGTGAAAGTATGAGTGAAATCAGTGAACCCGCTACACAATACTTAATTTTCGACTAATTTTGGTCTCAAGAAGTTTTGACCCATTAATTCACTGACGAAAATAAAATAATGCGATGATATTACCGCTCTTAGTAAGCCATTCAAGTACAGATTGGTTGTGAAATTTTGAGCAAAATTGGTACACACACTGCCAATCTACAGGCAAAGAAGACAAAGATTACAACACCAATGTTGCCCTGAAAAAGATGTTGCTCGGCAAAGGGGATACAAGCAAACGCTTACAGCAGCATACATGGCCCTAAATTGCATATAGACTAGTAACTCTATCGAGATTGCAGAACGTAGTGAAGCATAAGTACACCTACGCCTTTTGCATACACAACCAATCAGCTCTCGATAGCATACGTCGATATGCTATATGTGTATATCACACAATGCCACCGGCAATAAGTTTCCCATGCCCGAACTCCTCCCCCCAAGCCCCAGCTATCAGTCTCCCAAGACATCACAATAAAATTGAGAATTTTGGGTCGATGAACTATGGGGGAGCCATACCCCCGTACCCATGGGTCGCAGAACAAAATCAACACCAGCAATGA
This sequence comes from Trileptium ribeirensis, assembly GCA_030248225.1. NCBI lineage: Eukaryota > Metazoa > Nematoda > Enoplea > Enoplida > Thoracostomopsidae > Trileptium > Trileptium ribeirensis. The sequence goes on from JASANE010023491.1 coordinate 50,645, forward strand.
GTTTCCCATGCCCCAAAACCCCCAAGTAAAACTGGTTAACCACCCAGGAGGTCAGAACAAATTTTAGATTTTGGGTGGAAGAACCACGAGGGTGTCGTACCTCAAACCCCATGGGGCGGAGCCTTAATCGCAAAACAAAAAAGTGGCATCGGCATTTATCATTTTGTTATGAAATAAAACCAACCAGAGAAAAAATTAAATTCAAAAGTTAAGATAAAAATATCCTTGCTTTCGTTAAGGGTGTCAAAATGTGGTGAAAAACCCTCATTTTGACCTCTGACCTCGAACCATGGAGCGTTATACCCCCGTACTCATAAAACCATGTCTCACAGAGAAAAACTGCCATTGACAATGAGTTTCCCATGCCCGAAAACCACAAGGTAAATCTTATAAGCCACACAAAAGTCACAACAAATTTTCAAATTTTGGGTCGAGGAACCATTGGGGCGTTATACCCACGTACCTCAAACCCCATAATTCCAGAACCAGAGCTTAAATCAAAAAACAATGAAAGAGGCATCGGCATTTATCATTTTACCATGAAATAAAACCATCCAGAGAAAAAATTCGAAAGTTAAGATAAAAATAACCTTGCTTTCATGAAGGGTACTAAAATGGGGTGAAAACCCCTCATTTTGACCATGGGGCGTTACTGGCCTGTCCACAGCCCTCCGAAAAGTGGAGGGGGACTTCCGAGGACCCCATATTCATTCGCGGGGAAAAGTGGGGGATAAATTTTTGCTTAAAAATACTAAATATTTCCATATTTTCATGCATTTTACTACCGTGAATGTATTTTCAAGCTAAAAACGATATTTTAGCATTATAAATAGTGGTAATGTTTGTTTAACAAACTATTTTCAAACAAAAAACATAAATATTTAGACATAAAAAATTTTTTGGAATTAGTTGAACATGGGGGGTTTCGATCGAGTGGGGGGACGGACATGGGGGAAATCTCACGAACATGGGAAGATTTGGAAAGTGGGGGTTCCCCCACCCTCCCCAGCACCCCGTACTCATGACACCATGGATCACAGAGCAAAACCAGCGCCAGCAGTGAGTCTCCCATGCCCGAAAACCCTCAGGTAAAACTTATACGCCGCCCGAGACGTCAGAACAAATTTAATTTTCAAATTTTAGGTCGAGAAACCATTGGGGCGCCATACCCCCGTACCTCAGACCCCATAATTACAGAACCAGAGCCTTAATCGAAAAACAAAAAAGAGGCATCGGCATTAGTCATTTTACTGTGAAATAAAACCATTCTGAGAGAAAAATTCGAAGGTTAAGATAAAAATAACCTAACTTCCGTGAAGGGTACTGAAATGCGGCAAAAACCCACATTTTGACCTCTAACCCCGGAACCAGACCCCAAATAGAAAACGCTCGTGATGTATACGGTAAATCGACTAAGCTGGTTCGAATGAGCCCAAAATCATGAAAATCGATTAAGTCGTTTCCTAGTTATGGCGGATCACACACACACAGACGGAGTTTAAAATATTTCACCTTTGCAACGCACAATCTTCAGTATCTTCTGAAAAATATTATTAACATCGCTCGACGCATTGGCGAGTATAGATGCTACGATCACATTTAGCAAATATACAAGGTATAATATAACGTTAAATAATCAAAAATTGTGTTTTCAGTTAAGAGGAGGGCCAAAACATGGTCGGATTAATTTGGCGTTAAATATATAAACGATACAACGCCATCACAACAGACACATTTTAAGGCATTTAATCGGACAACGCGTTATGAATTCCTCGGACAAAAAACTTTTGGAAAAACTGTTCGATCAGCCTGCAACAACAATCAGAACTGCTTTGTGGACTTCTCTGAACGAAAACATTCACTACCGTTTCGTTTCGTTATGGACGCGTTATTGTTGTAGTTACCCATATTTTAGAATTACGTTCGTGGGTTCTGAAATGAGCCCAAAAGACCCAAAATACACGAGCACGACCATATCTCCATAACAAACAAAGTAAATTATGCATTCTACTGATATACTCAAGTTAAAGACATTGCCTCGTCAAGTCTATAATTCTTCAATCTGATATACATGGCATTCCACCACAAACAATGGTCACCGGCTGGAAATACAGATTGTGAATTTCTGTTGTTATTTACAATATAATGATTACGAGTGATTAAGATTTAAAATGAATGAAAATTTGTTGCCACAAGAAGTCGTGCAGAAGCTACAAACGTTAATTATTAGAGTAAATTTCCATGTATAAAACCATGTAGTATAGCAAAAATATGATTACTCTACTAGAGAAGACATTGTTCGTACAGAAACAAAATATTCTAGTCGTTATGTAATTATATAGGCAACAGCATTTAAGAAAATGTTGCAGAAGAGTGACCATGTAAAGTTATTTGAGTGGTCATCTGGTATGGCATCGACAAGCCATGGTTTTTTGGCACGTTGCCTACTCTCCACAGAACTCCATAATTGGTCGATACCCCCAAAGAATTTTAGTAGTAGCCTAAATGAAACCTGGGGAAGTCAACACACCTACCTTAGCGGTATCCGAAATCATCACAACCATGGAGGGTAGCCAAAACATTTCAAAGCCATTCAGGACTATTCATTTTGGGCAAAACTAAACATTACGTCATCGGATAAGTAAAGTATATCAGTATTACCGAGTGTCATATGTTCTACAAAATTTTTATTATAGACCCTTGCTTAAGTAAAACAATCGTACAAACAAAATAGGTACTGCATTAAAACTAAATTCATTGCACTAAGGGTTGCTATCGTCAATATTTTTATTTATAACTAACTAAATCCAAATCGATTAATTTAATACCTGTCTCAAATTAATTGTTAATGTCACCCATTCATATTCTAGGCCTTGGGCCAGCGACGGCGACTGCCACCATCGATTTGTGCCATCGACCGCGAACTCTGCGGGATGCCGACGCCGTGGATCTTCATTGTCGCAAATGTCGCATTGTGGTTGTCTTGAAGTACAACATTAGTTTATTGCAATAGTGCTGCCAGTGCAAAAATATTTGTCACATTTACGTTCTACAGTAGCAAGATTTTAGCCGCTTCCAAAACACAGAAGGATTTTTGATATATGAATATTGGAAAAAACGTAAGGTGAAGATATACGAACCAGAGATTTCAATTTGATGCATATCTTGAATTTGAGAGTCGCCCAAGCATATCTGTTGAATTTTATTGAAACGGAGTTTCTTGATTCAAGCCACATTTAAATTTTTTAAAAGTTTAGTTGTAAGTCTGCATTAATATCATTATCATTACAAGGTTGACAGATTTTACGCAAATTCTGCATTTCCATTTGAATTCACACCGAAATTAAGCGGGCAACATACAAAGCTGACATACTAACGCGCCCAAACTGACCTTTTAGCAACCAAGAATTCCAAAAATAAATGGATAAGGGCCAGTGCCCTTTAAAGCAGTTATGTGATATAAGCTACAATGCACTACCCAAAGTACATCATCATGCTTACGGCGGTGTTCAAATTCCTGGTCTATTGAGACCACGAAGGCAGAAAATAAGGGTCACAGTACTTTTTCTTACAATTTTGGTTCATTAAAAATCGCGTTTTATGTACGCAAAACAGTTTTATTGTCAAATAGTAAGCAGTCACTACGCTGCAATTTTTGATTATTCGACGTCAAATTTACTTTTTATAAAATTTTCATTGTCACAGCTGCATTTTTGTTGTCAGCTAAAAATCTCGAGATCGGAAATGTATAATTGAATTAGTTGCGTTTGACGGAGTCCAATTTGGATTCGACAGGAATCGGCCCACCTTCCCCTGGACCGGAAGCCCGGATATTTAAAATTATGTATTAGTCAAGTAATCAAGTAGCATGTTTGTCCACTATAAACAACGCAAGGAATTACGCTGATAGCAAAAAACTAACAGTGGTCTGAAGATGATTAACCATACATACCTCATAAAAACATGTTCAACCAGTTTGCAGTAATGCTCCTGGCCGTTGGATCCACATGTAGCATTCGTTTCAATGATCGACTTCGAGGCCAAATTAAAAATATTTGGAAACAGTGCGCGCTCTGAAAATTATAAAATCTGAAATATATTAAACAGGCCGACAAATAATCAGCAACCAGAAAATGTCTGTAAGGTTTATTCATCGGAGTGAAACTAGGAGAATCAATCATGTCACCTTAGTTCATCACTAGGTAGTGCTGAATTTTGGCAAGAGATAAGCATTATGGGTGTTCTTATTACACGCTACGCTTCTAAATCTAAAAAGTTTCAAAATTCAGTATTTCTCAATGTACTTATATAAATCGCTCAATAGTTAGTAACTAATAGTTTGCGTTATCGTCAAAGTAATCAATTATGAGTGCTGAATGCATAATTTAGCGATATAGACGCATTTGTATTGAGCATCAGACTACAAAATGGGCCGCCGAATATCAGCAATTTTGCTGAAATAACTGAGGATATATATCTGCATTTAAGGACTCACAATGTGCAACTACAAACAACATAAATTGTCCAATAAAATGATATCAGTAATACCCATATAGCTCCAGTGGTTGCGGAGATTTTGTACCGTTTTTGTGCATTTTTGGATCTCAGGATTCTATTTGAAAACTTCGTTTGACACAAATCCTATGTTCTGCAAGATCTACGTGGCAAAGAATTCCGTATAGTCTTATAGAGGCTTATTTGCTCTACAAAACAAGCCAATTTCACTCAGATATCTACACTGACTATTGAGATAAAATAATGTGATCTTCAAGTTCATTTTACCCAGTATTACCCTACTTAAATTAGCGTTTTACCAGTTTTTCCATGCAAGTAAAGGACAATTTTTTGCTGGTATGTTGTTTGTACAAACTACATTTTAATAAAAGTTGTTACTATTTGCCTAAGACACTCTTTGCACAACACTTAAGCAGCATCGATTACATATCTCATGACATTTTCAGCAAGTCAAAATTACATGACAATAAATATACCTATCGTGAGAGAAGTGCGTACTATGTCTGCCCTACAATGCAATAAGGCATGGATTAAAAAGGAAATTTTTTCTGGAAAATTTGCAAATGACTCATTCCCAGATATTTCAGGAGCATTTAACTGCTCAAAATTGGAGCTTATTTTAAATAGTATGAATGAATTTGATATTCGAAATATCGTTTAAATTTAGATACATAAATCGTTAAGTATCACACTGACTGTAGCTGAAACACGGTTAGCTCAGTTTTAGGAGTATAGGAACGTAGCTAGGTACTGTAAATAGGGTTCAAAAAGTCATTAGAGTTGACAATTTTATCAAGTTTGTTTTTTAACTGACCTAAACCCCACTTTGGGGGAGCCAAAAGCGAGAATCGAATTTTTGAGCACCCCAAAAGCACGATTAGCCCAATTTTAAGGCTATAGTAAGGTAGCTAAGCATTGGAAATAGTGCTCACAAAGTCACTTCAGTACCCAATTTGGTCAACTTTGTCTTTTAAAGGAGCCAAAACCAGGCCTTAATACCTAGACGTAACAATAAAACCTAGATGTGACCATAAAAAGAAAATTTGTGGTGTCCTGAGGGTCCCGAGGGGCGTGCTAGAGAGCCACTGTAACCCAGCAGGACGCCACAGATACGATATTTGGTTAAAATGTAGTTCAAAGACCGCCATATAGCAAGTTTGGGCTAAACAAACTGGGTAAATTTTAACGAATACGTAAATTCAGTCAAAATCACATAAATCAAAACCATCTAGTTTCCACAGCCACCAGAAGATGGAATTAGAATTGTTCGGATTTTTGATTTTTTTCCTGGTTCGCGAGATATATTTACTCAAAGTTCTTAAATCGTGAAAAATGACCAACATCGGTCCAAAATACCAAAAAAACGCATAAGGACATGTTGACCACGAGAATAGTTAGCCGCTTTTAATGTCAGAATAAAAAATACTTTTTTATTTCATTCATTGTACCCATACAGCTACCAAAAATATTTTGTTTGTTGGCATGATTTTGGTTCAGGCAAAAAATTAGGTTAAACAAATTCTTAGTCCCGACTTTTTTGCCGAAAATGTACAAAATTTGACCAGCTCTTTGGCCATAACTCGCCTCAACCTTGGAATTTCGAAAAATGACGAAGTTTTGTACCAAAATTTGCTCAGGGCGCGTCGACTGATACCAACATTAACACCATCAGACAATAAATTCGACAAGTCAGTGCTTGATGGAAAAAGAAATCTGGAAATTTCGATTATGTTTTTGGGTCCCTTGTTTTCCACACATACACAGGTGCAAAATATTTATATACGGCATGCGATAGCCAAACCCTGAAGCTATAGTATATCGTCAACTTATCGCAGTGCACTTCGGTTGATAGAATAGTACCCAAAGTCTCGATAGAGGTTACCCCATGTGGCAAACACAACATATTTTGTTTTATTGAGTACGCGCCATGGAATAATTCTCCCGTACGATATGTACAAATGGCAACATATATTTTACGCCCAGTCAGATGCTCCCACTTCGGTTCAGAAAAAATATGCAAGGTTATATGTAATCTCCCGAAAACCGTAAATGTTGCATTCCACATAATTTTCAAAACAACACATATATGGCCGGAGCTGGAAATAAATACGTTTATCAACAATTTATCAACCCTGACGGTTATTACTAAAACTTGAAATATATAATTTCTCTTAAATAGTTTATTCCAGTTTCAGCTGCTTTTCAAAAAACCCTCAGTTCATTCGGCCAGAGTGGTATACGCATGTCTAAAATAAAGTAATTGTATGCCAGAGACACACGATACCATATACATGTTAACACAACCACGGGTCACCGGTTATATAAAAACTCTGCTTGCCCGACATTACAAGGCAAGTTGTAGTAGACATTACTTTTCAAGTTGTAGTACGTCATACACGGCTCTTACCAGTGAAAATTTGTCCATGCTAAAGCATAACTGCATCCATTTTATCAGTTCCCCTACCTTGACATTTTTAAAAATCAATAATCTAATTTTACGTTGATAGAAAGGCAACATTTTTGGTTTGTGATGAATATTATTCGAAATTTTTATAGCACAAGCCAATATTCTAAAACTACAGTGTCCTTACACACCCAGTTTAAGCCTATCAGCAAACATTCTGAAAACGCAAAAAAATTGAAATTTTGGCTCTTTCCGTGAAGGTGGTCAAAATGGCTCGTCCCTATCCTAGCGCCTATCCGAGAAATACATACGTCTTCAAACTTATCCTTAACTTGCATATGAAAACAAAAATTGAAATAACTTACGGTTGTCACAAGAAACATTGTTCCACTTGCAAACAGCTAAGAACAGATACCATACTACTAATAACCCCATATATGGCATATACAGGGTAAATAGCAATTGTAACAGTTATATTAACTAAGATTTAGATTCAAGTTGTGTTTACAACCGCTAATTATTGAGCTAAACAAATATATACCGGCGCTAGTCCCAACCATCAGCCATTTATGAATGAATACTGTGCTCTGTACATCATTATGTCAAGCTCACAAATATTACCATTACATTTATCTTGAATGATGGCGTGAGTAAAATTCAAAAATATTTTTAAGTCCTAATAACTACAGTAAAATTTTTGGAGTTTCCATAAAGGTATTTGAAAATAAATAAATCACAAAGTAATTCGAAGTATTTTGATAGTCCCACAACGGAACAATTATTTTTGAATAGTTTTCGTGTTCGTGATCCTGCACTTTCCGTTGAAACGAAAAACTTTCACTATATCTGGGTTCTGCACTAGCTTAACATTTTGCCAGAGACATTTTGCCAAGCGAAAAACAGCTAAACATAATGGGGAAAAGCTATTTCAAACCAAATTTTGACAAATTTTCGGAATTTTAGTACAAATTTTGATCAAATACTACATATGATTTGGCGGTGTTTTTATGAGCGGAAACAAAAAATTTTGGTAAAAATGTGATGGACCGGGCGAGCAAGAATTTTGCCAGGGCACGCCGATTTGCCAGAAGGCTCTTGAAAATTTGAAGTACTACCGCCTCCCACCCCAATGTGGAGAGTCTAGCATATATCTAAGAATATTTTCACGTTTCTTTTACATTTCCATACGTCAAAAAATAAAACATTTTTTCTGACTTTTACCTAACCAAACGTTAAAAATCCATTCACAAATGAACGAGATACGGTAATGTGACAAACAGAGAGTTAAAAATTTCAGAACCTAATTTTAAAATATCGTTTGAAGCTATTTTTGTTGGCGCAATTAACATAAAAAAATTTAGCACGCATCTAAGTATATATATGCTTATATGATTCTGATGGCTTTGTATACAGTTAGTACCCAATAATTGTACATACATTACACGGGTTCCTGGCTTCTCTATGAAAAGGTTACAGGCTGAATTCCAGCTTCGATAAATTTTTTTTTGCAATTACAGGTGATTTTTATTTGTCAAGTGTTTAAAATTGAATCCAAAAGAACAAATGTAACATACAATCAAAACTACGCTAGATAATTTTATGCATATTTATTCAGGTATTAGATATTAACTAATCCTAACACAAGATATATAGTAAAGTCTGCCTTCTCTGAAGCGGGAGTTGGGACCCCTGATATTTTCGCTGCCCCATAGGCAAAATTTCGGCCCCTCTAGCACATTTTTTGCATCCCCGCTAAAGACATAAGGACTGGAACAGTTCACTTTTCACAAAAATCCCTTTCGAAAATTCGAAATTTGATTAATTTCGGCAAAAATTTTGTTGAAACTTTGGCTTTAACCGCAATGCCATTTGTGAGGCCACTTATTAATAATTATAACGTTTTTCGCTGAAAAGTATTAAATTTGTCACAGCTAACACCATCTGATACAATTCAAACAAATCAGAAAATTATTATTCTAACTTGATCAAATAGCTGCTCCTTGCCATGAGTAGTGATATTAGAGTAATAGAGATATAGCGTCTTTTCGTCTCGAAAATAATCTTTAGCAGCATAGCCTACTACGTGGTGTTTCTAACGGGAGGCTGTCTCAAGTGGGGGTAGAGGCTTTTGGGGAGAAGTCGTCACGAGGCGGTAGTCTGCTAAAAGTAGGAACTTTGGAGGGTCGTCAGGGAGGGTAGAAGCCCTCCGGGGGTCGATCCCTCGCCCGCAATTTTGCTAATTTACCACCAAATTTTGCCGATTTTACCGCAATTTTTGGTAAATTTTTTCGCACACCGCTGGGGAAGGGGGTGCAGGGCACCAAGGTGTGGATAGGTGGTACCCTCAGCGGGTAGACCAGGGCCTCGGAGGTGTTCGAGGCATCAAGGGGTGGGAGGAAGTAGCCCCTCTTGAACCACTGCTTCCGCAAGTATGCATTAGTCCTAACTATAAATGATGTTACATAACATGGAGCCCGAACGAGAAGGTAGGATTCTACTGCCGGTTTCCTGAACTACAATCATATACTGTGGCCATCACTCCTCACGTGTGCTTGCTAACTGCAGACAAGTTAACTGCTGCTTATCTGATTATGAAATTAAATAAAATGTAAGTACGATATGTATGAAACATATTATACTAGTAACACGTAAACGTGGGTGACGGAGGCATGGTGGTTAACAACGGCGTGAATAGTGCATACAGCTTGTGGAATTTCTAACATTTTTGGTAACAATAATAAGAGGAAGACATGAAAACGTCTAGTTATTTATACAGTAGAATGACAATACATCTATCAAGTTGTACCCATCAATGAAATTTAGTCCAAATCGGCCGAGTCATTCAAAAGTTATAACACACTTAATAATTTTTCACTCATTTTTAAGAGACTTTGCTTAATTTTAAGAGAATTTATAAAGGTAAGTAGATCACTCGTATACAGTCTTTTAGAAAACGTGAAGGTACATGTTATGTCAAAAAATGACCGAGATAGCACGAACGGTTGTCGAGATATGATGAACTTAGGTTTCCCTAAGTCAATTTTAAGAGAATTTGCTTAATTTTTAAGGAAAGAGATGAAATACGTCAATCAGCTATATACAGCTGTTTAGAAAACGTGAAAATACATTTTATGTAAAAAAAATCGCCGAAATAGCACGAACGGTTGTCGAGATGCGGTGAAAAAGCTGAAAAAATGGCAAAAATCCCTAAGTTTGAGCAACATTTGCTTAATTTTGAGTACAAAGGAATTTTCGTAGAAAAAAGTGCTCAATGAAAGGGCACTCCGAAAGAGAATATGCAACACGAAGAAAAAAAATTTCTAAAATCGGCCCAGGCATTCAACCTGCAGACCTGTCTGTGACAAACAAAAAAAGTCACAGAGAAAATTGAAATTTTGCGTCTAGTATATTGATATATATAAAGTTAAATGTACGCCTCCGGCTGCGACTCGCCACCTTCGGTGGCTCGTCTTGCCTCCGTCAATTATAAAAAAACCAGATGTAGCCTTTGCGAAGGCTGATGAATGTCGAATATAGTAGCTTTACTACAACTGCTGTGACCTCGGGTAGGGATAGCGTATTGGAACGATCACATGCTAGTGAACCCAAAAGGAGGGGTCACGGGTTCGAATCTCACCCCAGCACAACTTTTCATATCATTTACTCGTCTTGCACCAACCCCGAGGCGCAAATCACAGTTATGATATTGTTAGAGAACAATTTTTCGTTTAGGCCTAGAGATAAGAGCTTGAAGACAAACGAGATGTGAAAAGCAGCCAGCCGGCTGAAAAGTTGAACTGAGGTGGGATTCCGACACACAAAAATTGGGCGAACCCACTACCTCTTGTCTTTGAATCGGCAAGAAGGCGTTTTGCCGACTGCAATACACTGCCCGACTTCGGAGCAGATATGAAACATATATTCGACAGCTATATAACAGTCATAATGCTATACGGAGATGAAACTAGCATAGACTTTCCTGACTATATGTAACATATTTGTCGAATATAACGGTGTTGCAATAATTGTGAAGTCGGGCAGGGATAGCTCAGCCAGTAGAGTGCATGTTTAAAGATAGAAGACCGACAAGTGGTGGCTTCAAATCCTGCCTCTACCCAACTTTTCAGCTTTCCATTTTTCAAACCCGTTTGTCTTTAAGTTCTACTGCTAGGCACGGAAAATTATACAACATGCAGGTCACGCGATAAAATTTAATTTTACTACCCCTTGTTGCACCTAGAATCATGCCTGCGCCCTCCATACTTCACTCCATGTGTCTGGCCTAACGGCTAACAGCTTAAGTGTTGCTAATCACTAAACCGATTACGAAATAAAATATATATACGAAATACATGGCTATATAAAAATAAGGAGGTTGGTAGGCCTTAATGAAAGACAAAAGGATGTCGAATATAATGGCTTTATAATAAATGTGATGTCGCATAGGGATAACTCCGTCGGTAGAGCGCCTGCTAGTGGATCCAAGAGCAGGAGTTCATGGATTTGAATTTTACCTCTACCCAACTTTTTAGCCGGCCGTTTTTCAAATCCGTTCGTCTTGAAGCTCCTACCGCTAAGCCTAAATGAAAAGTATATTATATAACGATATGTATTTCGCTAAGTCACAGAAACAGTTACAATTTCGTATATGCTTAATGAGCTGTGGAGCTTGAAGGCAGAGACTTTAAAATTTGCCGGCTGAAAACTCGGGTAATAGTGAGATTCCAACGCATGACCTCCCGCTCTCGGATCCTTAAGCAGGCGCTCTACCGACCGAGCTATCTCAGCCCGACTTAATCGCTGTTATTTTATGCTAGTTTCAGGGGCCTGTGTTGGCATGCTATTATGACTGCTGTCAGTACTTATGGGCGAGAATTGTAACCGAAGGTTGCGGGCCCGTGTATTTGGCCAGTAGTATGACAGTGGGGACGTTGCATAGGTTTGGCACTCGTTATAATTAGATCTAAAGCCTACGTTGACACAAGGTTTCACTATGACACTCGATTTAGATCCGACACGGTTACCAGCAAAGCCGTAAAGAAATCAGTCGTTTCAACAGGTAAAACGAGTTAAATTACGGGTGATATAAAATATCACTTGTCCGTTGCTACCCTCGATATGAGTTAATGTCACTCGTTTCTTGTTGGGCCTTAAGGAATTACTACAATTTTTTTAAAGATTATCCTTAATAATTATCAGATCTCTTTTAAGTATTAGAAGATCGAGCGACGCAAAACATAGCCTTATTTTATTTATTAAGCACACTCGAATTCCTTGGGGATGACAAGTTTTTATTTGTTATTAAGTCCATATATTAATAAGGGCACCTGGCGAGGAAAACCCTTGTTTTATTTATATTATTATTATACTAAACCGCTTTTTCATTCAAAGAACGCTCGGAACAATCATTACCTTGCAATGTGTAACGTGTGCCCGACGAGGAAAACGCTAGTAGCGCTACACAATTGTAGTTGTATGTGCTCGAGGAATTTAATCTTAGAGTGTCAGGAGCAAAAAGACATTCACCCAATGGGGAATAAAGACGACGATACTCTATGCTTGTATACCGAGTTTTGCCAGCTCACAGTAGGCACTTTCACACGGCCACGAAAAATGTAGTTGGATAGTTGCTGGATCATTCCCCTCGCTCAGCCACGAATATCAAGAAGTTTCCCCAACGTATGATAAACTACACAGGTTCTTAATACTCAGTGGTCCGGGTGTCGTTAAAAGAGCTTGGTAAAGTAATAACAAAACTATGAACTAGTTAGGATTAACTACGGAAAATATATTCTTCACTATCCATGTTTATGATAAAAATCTCGTTGTGAGCTAAGTATAGTATTGTGCCGCCAGACACCAACGGTATATATAGCTCTAAAATCCATAGAAGTATGTAATGTTCAGCGCCCTATTCGCCTAATATCATCGCACTAAGGGTCAGCCATCCAAAAAACTAGAAATATCAAACAAGAACTAGGTATTATAATAAACATCAACAAAGGAAAATTCAATAAACTAAAACTGTGGGAAGGGGCTACGAAAATCAAAATCAGCAATTAGAGCGGACACCGCCCTAACTAGGTCTTCCGAGGCCCTAAACTTTACCGCGTAACCTGCTTTGATTACCTTAAGGAGCTCCCTACATTAGTGTTATGGGTTTACCCGGCTACCAGGGGGTTTCCGGTACAAACCCTCCCCAAAAATTACTTAAAAACCCCGGGATAGTCACCAATCTACTTATTGTATCCCTGCCTCCCCTTGGTTTTCCTTTCTTCTTTGTTTCCTTCTTTTCGTTTCTATTAATGCTAATTAAGCATAATTAGCATTAGTTTTCTTTATTAGCTAACATGTGTTAGCATTCTTCCGTTTTCTTCGTTCAGTCCTAAGTGAGCTCTCATCGGTTTCGGTGGCTACCTGCGCGAACTAACATATTTTAGTAGCTTCCTGTTCACTTTTTGTTTTATAGAGAAGTCTCTCACCGAATAGCTTTACGGCTCGTATGGTATAGCGTTATCGACTTATTGATCGAATTGTTGTTTATTAATTTTCTTCGTTTTCTTACGTAGCTAGCATCCCGGTGTTATTGGAATTTCAAAGGATTAGTGATGAATTTTATGATCGGTCTAATTTTTAATGATGGTTCAATGGCTTTCAATGGTTTGACTACAACCTAAACTTACCTGTCAAGGATTATCTAATTACGGACTTATCGATTCAGCGGAGTGTAAATTACCGACGTGAGTTTCAGCATTGAGCCTTATAAAAATTAATGTTGAGTCAAAACCCAATAGTACAAATAGGTATATACATTAATGTGGTAATAATTATACCATAGTAATATTAATTTTCCTTAATAACACTGAGTGAGCACGAGCGTAATTCAAGTGGCCTAGCTCGGGCCTAGCTAGCCGTCCGGAAGCGGGAACGTTAAAATAACTACAAATACTAGCGTATATCTAAGACCCTAGGATAAGATAATCAAATAAACGGACGGGTCTAGCCATCCGGAAGGCTTCCTACAAACCCACAAGAGAACTTAATAGTGATTAGTGATCCTTCAGTAAGCCGCCCGGATACTGTTGGCTCTAAGGAAAGTGTTAGCATAAATTTATGGCCGAGGTTAAAAGCTATATACTTAAATAAACGTACTGATATAGCCGTCCGAAAGGCTTCGTACAAACCTCACAAGAGGAAAATATAAGGAGCTACTAGTGTAAATCTAAGGAAAACGTTAAGATATATAAATAAACGTACGGGTCTAGCCGTACGGAAGGCTTCGTACAAACCTCACAAAAGGAATTAACAACATTTAACGTAACTTCAAGTAGCAAAAACTATCTAGATTATAGTGCGCTCAACCCTGAGCTTGAGAAAAATATAAAAAAGTGAGGCTTATTCAACTAAATTCGACGGATATGAGATTATACTTGATTGAAATCATAGCGGTGAATTTCTAAAATGAGTGTCTAAAAATATTCACAATTCACGGTGGCTTAGTCAGTGGTGTATAAAGTGGAACAAGTCAGGCCGGCGTATAATCTGTTACTAAAGTATTATACTAATTTCGAATAATCATTCTAACTTTGGCTGTCTTGATTTCATATCGGAAGAGCTAATCGAAGTAGTCACGCCTCAACGCCACACGGATTATAGTTAGCAGAGATAGAATAACGCGCGACAAGAAAGAACATTGAATTATTCCCACCGGCATACGAATGGCCAAGCGTACGAACCACCACATCTTCGAGTGACAAATCCCTTCCCATTTTATAATCCGATAGCCGTCATAATAAAAATACCCTCCGCCCCTACCCCTTTCGATCTTTAAAAATATAACAATTAGCAGTCATAAAGCCGATTAATTAGGCAGTCTAAAAATTTTTGTCACAACCTGCATTATTTTTTATTACATTGTATCTCAACCTGCATGCATATCATCATGCAGTTATCGTGTATATGCATTATCAATACTATGCGCCTCGGTCGGCGAATACCTAACTACCACAAAAGTTGTGTGAAAAAGAAACAAAAGACAAAAGAAAAAGGTTAACAAGATCTCAGGCCCTAGCTATGTAAAATCCCTATAGTATAAATAACAGCTGCTAATACTTGTAACTCGCAACTCGCAAAGTGAAGACAAACAGAGCAACTGTTGTTTCTCTGCACTTCTTTATGATTATCTCGTTCCAAATTTAAGTTACTAAGCCCACTACAACTACCACGGTAGCAATTAAACACCGGAAATACATCAATGACAACGCTACGGTCATTTTAGCCATATATATGAACCGAAGACCTCTTTATTTCCTTTTCCGGCCCAAGTAATCTTTAGTGGAGTGAATAAAACACAGGCAACGCCGTTCTCGATATACTAAGCTCAAGCATTAGCTTTACTCAATGCAAACACAATTGTTTTTAGCAACACCAAGAACCCATAGACACAATCGCTTGACCTATTGCAACTATATTGGAAAAATAGCGAAATATCACTATTTTAGGGGGCCCAATTTTAATAAATTTTGCCCGGGTACCGTCCAGCAAGGTTAATAACATAGGCAAACTGGTGTTAAAATAACGAAATTGAGTCGCTTAACGAGTTAGATAACCCTATAATACCATAGTTCACCTCGAATACGCGAGAAACTTGCTTTGTAAACATTTTTATTGTCACATTTTGGGTTATTTGAAAAATTTGGAAAACAGTAGCTTTGACAGAAGTACATAACAAAAAGTTGTAATTCTGCGTGGTGATTTCGAAGTCTCGATCTCAAGATATAGGTCGCTAATGGTAGTTACCCGGATGGCCAAGTGTCAAAAATGTGGTTTGTGACGCTTTTGCGGACCGATTTTGATCCAGAAGACGTTGTCGGAGGGTTTAGTGCCTAATCAAAGGGCACAAATAATATGACTTTGTGGTCAAATAGAAAAATTTGTGAAGATGATCCACATGGTGATGAGCTATGATCTTCTCAGACTGACAAAAAAGAAATTTTCAATAATATGTGTTTGTTTCTCTGTTCAAACTCTGTTTCAATAATATAGAAAACGAATAGAAATTCACTTGGGGAGTTATTGTCTTGGATGAAGTGAAAGCTAGTAAAAGGCAAAATTAGAGACCTATATCACTGTCACAAAATGACATAATAGGTTATCTTTTATTTAGACTGAGCATTTGATACAAATTGCGTATTTCGCAGGACATAGTGTATTTCGGGACCATAGTCATTGGGAATGGTTGGCAACTATTTAAGAATTTATTACCAAGCAATTATGCAAATACATTTTCAACCATTGAAACCTACGGAGATTTCACGACATAAGAAAATGGCACAGGCAATAACTTGTAATTTTCGCAACATCAAGCCGCTTACTTTATCTCGTTATTTTGACGTGTTTGTCGCAGATAATAACTACCTTTAAAATTTTATAAAACTCTGCTTTCTATTATTTAGGCTTTATACCGGTCTATACCTGAATTCCTTTGTTACTTTGCATACACAAAGAAAAAGAATTTCAGACGGTATTGTGTAGACAGACTACCGCTTGCTTAATTGGTATTTTAGCTTGGGTTTACGATTCTTACACGAAAGAATACTATTCTTGAAAATGAAATAAGCAAACGTTACCTATAACCACAAGCTGCAGCCATATGCTGAATTAACTGAAAATCCAAATTTAAATTCCAGTTTAAAACATCAGGTTGTACCTGTATGCGTTGGCACCCAACACTTTCATTTTGCAACGGTGAACTAATAGGCGAAACAATGTTGCAAAAATTATGGGTAAGCCTCATTTATCAGTACCTGAGCCAGACTTATCGGATACTACATAGGGAAATCCGATTTCAGCATAGCATAATGAACAAATAAAAAAATTATAAACGAATAAAACCAAACTAATTTTTTATATTATTGTACCACCTATGTAAAAGCGGAAAACACGTGTTTCTCCTTCTATTTGCAGGCTCGTAATTCTGTTGCTGCAAGCCAGTGTACTTGGGCACAAATCTGCTGTAATCATCTGGCAGTAATCGCGAATGCAAAAGTAGTTTTTTTGAAGTTTTAGAGTTACGGTGACGGACAGGGACACATTGATTCACTCTCAAAGGCCATGATTCTTATTGATGCATCACCTTGTTGTTTCTAAAAAATTTTTTGAATTTTAGCAGTTTTTGATCCTGGGGTCTGATTAAAATTGATTTGAGCGTGTCATTTTTATCTTTTAGGTATTTGAGAACGATAATTTGAATGCATTAGCTTTGTTTCGTTAATATATTGTTTATTTTACCTCTACGTGATGGATACGGAAAAAATATTGGCGCGAATCTCTTTATAAAATGTGTGCTCCGAGGTCCTAGGGTTAGCCGGGCTCTGCTGTGGGTATGTGGTTCGGCCTTTGGTCGAGGTTATCCGCTCCGTGGGGGTGCAGTGCTCATTATAAGTTCCTCGTCTGCGGCGCCGCCAGAGGTCTCTATTGACCTGTTTAGCAATTGCAATTGACGATTGCAATGCCTTCTACCCCTTCTAAATTGGCAAAAATCTGGGAAATTGGAATGAAATTGGGAAAATTGTCAACATAACGAGACTATTAAGCCAGCCTTTGTCAAAAGCAAACAAGGATCCTCAAATTTACTAGCATTTCTTATAAATAACGTCATTTTGACCAATCCAATTTTTCAAAAACACTGATTACGGATTTTAGTTGCGTAATTTTATAGGAGGTTGCGCCTAGCGAGTGTTTCGGTTAAAACTTGAGGAACATTTCTCTGTATTTTGCAGCTACTATTACACTCACTTCTCAGTGCGTTTGAGTGTATTGGCGGTGACAAGCTTAGCTTTAGTAAGATTTGTTTAATAATGACATCATTTTTGGAACTGCTGAAGCGGGTGGGGATGAAATCAGGCAATCGTTCTGCAGCAAAGTTTGTGGTATATTTGGAATCAGCTCGACGAGCTGAGTTCAATGGTACTCATTATGATCGTTTTCAGAAAAAAATTTTCGATTTTTTGACTCGGCACCAAGGTACCAACGTACGTTAAAAAACCGACAAAAATTTTCTACCGAAACAAACTAAAATGAACTTAAAATTTTATATCTTAACCCGGATACATTTTCCGGATTTGATGAACCATGCCCCCAAATGAATGAGCAGAAAACTGTTGCCGCCATACAAATTCTTCCGGAATACCTCTACGGTCTCGAAACACATCTTTAGCCGGCCTATAACCGTCAATATTCTGGAAGTGAACTTCCACGTTATTAAGATTAACGAATTGTTTATTATGGTGATTAACCCTATCGTGGAAGTAAAGTTGTGGTCATGGCAATCTGGTAACCCCATGGACATATGTAGCAAAGCTATCTGTGAATACACGACTTCTTAGGCGGATATGCGGACAAATTAAGGGCACGATGACACCGATAGTTGTCGTTGTAGTCCGAACTCGGAAAAGTAGGCACCTTTGTGTACCGCGTTCTAGAATTCCCACAATCCAGCCATATTTCCGGCGAGGTAACCCACGATTATATTTTTGCCGAAAAAATTGATTCCTCTATTTCAACGTCAATCCCTGGGCCGCCTAGCACAAGATCTTGCCAATTTTCCTGTTCATAAACCACAGAAGTGTCCTCGCAATAATTGCAGAAGTCACATACAGCGTTTTGCAAAACGCCAATTACATCTACAATGAAACAGCTTCTTGATGCTTTTTGATGAAACCGATCATAATGAGAAGAATTTTATTGTAACCGCGTGTAAACCCCTTATAGCTTGAAGCAACATAATCCCAAGTCGTAATTTCAGCCCAGCTGGCCCTGTACCTAGGCAATCGATATTTCCCCTGCGCCTTCCTGTGTTCATTTAATTTTTTATGAATGTCTTGTCAAAATCATTTGCAATGTGCTTTTATGTATATGCGCTATTCTACTTGTATTTGTAACATATATTTATTGTTGTTTATTCGTATGCGTATGTTTGTATTGCAGGTTTCACAGAATAATGAGTGCAAAAAGTGGGCACTTTTGTCTCTAACAGCCGTCTGCAAGAAACTAAAATCTCTAATGGACGGCTATATGATATTTTAGTTTCTTGAAAACGGCTGCTAGATATTTTTGTCTTTAATGACAGCTTGCTAGATATTTAAATCTCTAGCAGATAGCTGTAAAAGATTTTAGTCTCATACAGATAGCCAATGAATACAAAAATCTCTAGTAACTAGTTGTTAGAGACTAAAATCTCTAACAGCTAGCCGTTACAGATTTTTGTCTCTAATGGCTAGCTGTTAGAGACTTTTGTCTCTTACAGCCAGCTGTATCATACAAAAATCTCTTACAGCCAATCGTTAAATATTTGAAATTCTAATGAATAGCTATTAGAGACTTTTGTATTTTATAACTGGCTGTAAGAGACAAAAGTTTCTAACAGATAGCCATTAGAGACAATAATCTGTTATGACTAGCTGCACGGATTTTAGTCTCTAACAGCTAGTTGTAATTTGCTAAATGCTAATAAATAATTTATAGTTGTGTCAAATGTACGTATTATACATGTGTAGGTATTTCTATGTGTGCGCAGGTGTGATGTGCGCTTCTGTAATGTGTCTTTATAGACTGGAACTTTTATGTACAGCAGACAGGAGCATTTTAAAGTTTTAGCTGGTATAAGGGATTTTTTGCAGGAGAAACTTTACAAGCGTTTTATGGGCGTCTAAGGCATGAAATATAAATATGTAATTATATAATAAATATAAAATTTGAGCGTTAGGGTGTTTAAGCTAGTGTTGCTCACATATAACCTTTCATGTCCTCTGCACTATCTAGGTGAAGAAAATAAACTGTGCACCTGAGGTCACGCAACAGTGAGGATGTACTGCTGACGGTATCGCTGCTACACAGTTTCAACCAAGGCGGGATGTGATCAACGGGGTCGGCTGGACATTTTTAAAAATGGATTTTTGTGGTCGCGTTAGCCCACTCACTCGAAAAAACGCACGCTCGATGTTCTGCTATCGTGTCTTTTAGATGTGTTCTTTAGCACATAGTGACCGTTTGTCATCGGCTATTCTCCGGTTTAGTGGTCATCTGGTCGCGTGTATGCAATTCATGTGCCCAAGAGTAAAAATAAAAATGTGGGATTGGTTCTTAATCCCTGTACCTATTTATTTTAAATATGTGTACTTCAATACAATTTGCAATTTGTGTGCCAGCTGGTCCAGTTTAATGGCCATCCAGTTCGACTGCTTGGGTGTATGTATTTCTCAGGGGCGTAATCCCGTATAAAAATGGCCAAAAATTTTTTCTCTAGTGAACCCTAAATAAGTAGTTTTATCAAATCACATTTGTGTAGGTATTTTTGTTGTTTGGTGCCTTTGCACTATCTTGTGAAGTTTTATATCTCATTTTAAAACTCAACTCGAGCAACCCAACAGTATTTTGACCTATTCCTAAAATAGAAACTACACCCCTTAGATCGTTTTGAGATCCGACGGGTTTTAATCGCAAGATCTTGTTACTTATGGGTTACCCTAGGTGAGCCAATAGAGGTATTACTGAATAAAAGCAATTCATAATGATAAGTATGTAAAACAATGGTGAAAATAAGTGACGAGACAAAGAAGGGGTAAAACCGACTCCTTACTGCTAGGCATATGTTTCGATTGTAGTGCAAAAATTATAAAAGATCGACCCGTTTGATATGTATTCTGAACCGCTTTGCATTACGTACGTTTACAGGAATTCTATCATCCACATATCCTGGGAGAACGTTCTACGCTCATATAGTACGGGTCAAAAAATGTGACACAGTATATTTGTGCTACACTTCTTCACTCGAAACTTGAACGGATAACCTCTCGTTTTTATGAATACAAATGGAAAAAAGCTTGGGAAAGCTAGGTTCACTTACTGGCAAGATATTTAAATATTATGACCAAGGCCGATGCTTGGGCGTGTAACATTGGGATTCTGCAGGCCCAGGTGTAAAACATTACATTTCGAAAGTGAAATTTTAGTTGTCATTTGATAGCCCAAGTTTGCAAGCCATCAAGGCCCATCTGTAATCCTAAAGCAACTTAATCATGGTCCGCATTCGGCGCACTAAGTCAGAGTTTAATATCGTCCACAATAATTTGACAATTTAATTTCAGCGAAAACGTCAAGTATATCATTAATGTGCAGTAGAAACCTATTAGTAGTACCTCATGCTTTGATACGCCAGAAAGCACAAGCAAGCATTTTGAAAATTCGTAATCTACCAGCTCGATCTCTTTCTGCTGATTAAAAAAGACGAAATCCATGTTGCCACAAATTCTATTACATAACCTGCTAAAACTGAAATGTATTTTACAGCGGCGGACCTAATAAACAATATGGTATAGAATCGCTTAATCACGTCTTAGTCTCGCTAACGATGTCAAAGACAGCTAAGTCTATTAAATGTTCAAGATCCCTACAATTTATAGCACCTACGTGCGCTTAAATATGTGCACTTAACAAATCTGCTTAATGCGTTGCGTGCTGGATATACTCCTGATACTAGTTTAACATAAATAACGGAAATTTTGTTTCCATTTGATTTATGCGAGTAATTTAATTTGTTCAGCTTTCCTACGGTAAAACGGTAGTTGTGTTGCAACATAATGTTTGTCGCTAACAACAGTGCAGAAATTATTGGTGTTATTGGTGGATCGCAATTCGTCGATTAATTCACGTGCCTTAGATTATTGCGAGGTTAATTTTTTACAGTTTCCTCTGATATGGAACCACAAATAATAATTCCACTCGTTCCGGCAATATTACGGAGTTGTGGTGCTTGTTGCAGACAGATTTCGCCATCGAGGAAGTGCAAGACACACTTTAAGAAGGCGCGGACGATATGGTGACCAAGTTGCATTTTGAGGACCTGAACACATGGTACATAAGCCCGAAAAACTAAAGGTGTGTAGCTGAGGAATTAAGTGACCGCTAAATTTTGGAAGCATCGTTGTAGTCGTCACCATTCCCAGGTAGTCCACTATATAAACAACTGCGACAAGAAGCATCGTCGTAGCCACGATATTTACTCTAGATTGCGCGACTAGTTGTCTTTCCAATGGTGTTGCGTAATGCTCGGTGCTCCGGTTGTATCATGGGTTGATGCAATCCTATCACAGAAGCTACGATAGATAAGACTTGACGCTCAATATCTAGACGCTCATTAATTATTCTTGCCGCACAATCTTATGGTATGCCGGCCATGAACAAAACGTCGATACTCATTGCAGACGACAAAAATATCTTCGGCACCTAAGCCCCAATTTGCTTTATATTGTATTGCACCCAGAAGTGTTCTTTCTTAGCACTATACATACTCAAGTTCTGTGTGGTCAGAAGAGATAGCCATGTTTCGGGGATGCCTCCTGGAGTAATAGCTATATTTTGAGCTATATAAGGTAGGTGGGTCACCCGCAAAGGTCAGATTTCTTTAAGCTTCATTAACCCTTCCATGACAGAATTAATTTGTGTGTCATGCAATGTTTCGCAAACGCAAGCCTGCGCCAGGGATCGAAATCGGGTCGTACGGATGAAACTTGTGTTCGCAAGCCACTGAGCTATCTGGGAGCTGTTGCTCGATTTCTTAAAAAACTTAACAACTTAAGCGAATAACAACGCACGTTCAAACGTACAACATACGACAAACTCAGTAAACACAACAACTCGCAATGTGCGTTATGTCCATTTGGACCTAGTCGGCATGAAAGCATTAACCTCACCTGATAGTTCCCCACGCCAATCCCCTCCTTGGGTGACTACAGTTGTCAAAATTGGGGTCATACGTGGTGGGATATAAAAATAGGAGAAATTGGGAATAATTTATCGCAAATTAGGGCGAAAATCGTGTGGGGGAATTGGATTCTAAAAATTTCAGAAAACTTACCCTCCATGACGACCTCCCACTCCCCCACCCCTCTTTAAGGACTTCTACCGACAGCAACAAACCCGCTTAAGCCGACGGACTTTCGAAGCCTCGGCGCTATAAGATACGATATTCTAGCACTTTCTATTTACATTAGAATTTCTAAATTTACACCGTACTTTGTTTTTGTAAAAGAAACAAATATATGTTTGACTATAACATTCCGAATTATAAGGTCATAAGTGATTAAGTGTAGCATGCATGCATTTCAATGATGTAGAAATTTTACCGAACTTTACCTCTATTGAATGCGGTTGCACATTTAATTTTAGAACTAAATGTTAAGGGTTATAATCCTTACTACTGATGACTAAATTTCCTTAAAACCATGCAGTGAAAAATTTTACTTATAATATTATGGACAAGGAATATCCTTGGTATACAATATAAGAATTCCCAAATATTAAACAAAATTTTCATTATTACGGAAAATGCCTATTTTGTTCAAATTGACATTTTAGGAACATATGCCAGAACTATATATTATGGAATATTCCTTAATCTTAAGGAACATAGTATATACCTAATCATTGATTTACATTTCGAATATTGATGAATAATTTTTGGTCGCCGCCAGGTATCGAACGCCGAGCGCTCGGGTAAAGGTTACAGTTACTAACCTTTTGGTTATTTTAGAGCTATTGCTCTGTTTCTAAAGACTCCTCACAAAGCGTTCACACAACATCACGCTTACAATCATGCAGGTTTCGTTGAATTTAGGTAGTACAACGCATTCAAACGTTATTGGTTGTTTTCGAACAACTGTGGGAGTTAAATGGATAACTTTTTTCTGCTTAAACTAATGCGTGATTCGTACAGCCTTGGACAAACTTTGTGCTATTGGCGGACTAACCCTGGGTCGTTTTGGTCCGATTCTCGCACATTAGCCACTATGCTGAGAACTGTTGTTCGATTCCTTAAGAAGCCTCACAAAGCGGGCCAGCACTACAAACACGTTTAGTGCATTGCGTTGCTAAGTATTTGTTGACAAAAGTGTCAGTTAAAGAAAGTAAGCGTTCAGAAAATTTTGTATTGAATAAAAATATCTAGTAAATATATAACAAGTTATTATGGTAAAGATATAAAGCTATTTGCATGGCAATATAGGAAGCAAACAAAATTGCATTCTTTACATTGATTTTTCTCTGGAAACTAGCTTTCTGAAAATTTATGGTCTAAAATTGTTTTAAAATCGTCCACACCTTAACCCCTGGATCATTTTTGCCCCCTTTCTAATGGAAAAGATGACTAAAATGCAGTACATTTGGAGTATTTGATTTTCGAATAATGCTAGTAACTGTTATGTATAAAAATATATACATTTAGTAATTAGAATGACATGTTGATAAAACTGTTAACGCTTACTTTGCTGACACGCCCCGCTTGAACATATATAATAGGCAGATTTCTGATCACAGCAAGGAAATATTATTATGTAATACGAATCGCACTATATGCGAAAAGAAGACGCGAACTTTTAAATGTTCAATTTCGGGATGGTATTTACTCTTCTAAGGTTTTAAGTGTAGATTCCAAATAATAGGAAAAAAAGTATCGTTTTTAACAATTTGTATATTTTTGAGAACAGTCCTTATACAGCCTTTGTTTTCTGCAATTACATAATTTTGTGATTACTAAAAAGGTGAAATATCAAATATTGAGACAACAAAACACATGTAAGAAAGGTGGTTTAACATAAAATATTTGGAAAACAGCAAAACGGACTCCGTTCTTGTTTAATTGATCATGCTAAAATATTTACCGGGTTTTCTCAAGTGCTGTGATGTATATTCATAATACTTATAATCAAATCTAATATTTTTCCATGGTTGATAAGAAAAGAATTATGTTTACAATAAACGTAACGTAATTATTGCGATTCTAAAAAGCATTTTTAAATAATATTGATACTGCTTCAGTAAATTCGACCTCATCAGAAAGCATAATGCGCACATTTCGTACCTGAAATTATCAGTATTGAAAAGGTAATATTTTCCTATATACTTGGAAGATTTTCCTTATTTATATTGCAACAAAATTATCCCCTATTATTATCACAAGGAAAAATTCCTTAATATATAGGAATAATGTCTTAAGGTAAAGATTGTTTGAATATTATTTGAATCTTTTATCTCAAAACGTTTAATTTTGATCTCAAGATTAGGAAATTACTGAATATTCAGGCAATTTGTTTTAAAAAATATTTCTCATACTGTCTCGCATTTATACATTTCTTCTAAACAAAAGGATAACTTCCAAATTTGAAAGATTTCTTTAATAATACAGATTAAATTCCTTTACATTCAGTACCAGGGGCGTTGCCAAGAGGAGAGTCGTGCCCCCATCCAGTTTGGCTCAGTGCCCCCACTTCAATTTTACAGCTAACTTGTGCCCCTCCAGAAAGCCTTGGTGCCCCTCAGTTCGGATTTCGTGCCCCTCCAGAAAGCTTTGATGCCCCCCAGTTCAGATTTGCTGGCTACGCACCTGTTTAGTACTAAAATTTCATAGGAAATATTTTCTTTACCATAATTCAGAACAAAAATTGACAGTGTGGGGATCATCACACGTGATTGTACGTTCTGCAGGATGTCACAGTGGAAAACGTGGAAAAGAAT
The DNA here is from genome assembly GCA_030248225.1 of Trileptium ribeirensis. Lineage (NCBI taxonomy): Eukaryota > Metazoa > Nematoda > Enoplea > Enoplida > Thoracostomopsidae > Trileptium > Trileptium ribeirensis. Next base: position 76,134 of record JASANE010023491.1, read on the forward strand.
TTTTTAATTTGAAATACGTTAACAATTCTGTTCCTAATTTTAATTGTTCGAAATGCGCGTAATGTAAAATATTTCATTTTTAATATCATGAAATAGCTGAACACTTTAGTGTTGTTTTAGCTTTCCCGTTACTGGATCACGTATCCAAGATTTGCGTCAAATTTAGTATCAAAATAAAAGAAAATTTCTGCCGTTATTCCGTTCACATACGTACGCTTTTCCTTGAACTATTAACATAATAGTTTTTTCTTCTAAACTAATATGTAGCCCAAAAATTTTATGGTCTATTTTGCTAAATTTCTCTTAAAATTTTTTGTGATTTTCTTATCATTACGAAAATCTTACGAAAGACTTCTGTGTGCGGCAAAGATTTTAAGGGCCAAGGTCGCAGCAACTGAAATTAGCTGTGTCCTATTCGTTCGAGTAAATGTGAAACTGTTGCTGATATTATAGCAGACCGCCGGATTAATGTTGTAATTCTAGTATCAGCCTACCCATAATTTATTGGAAATCTTAGTTATTGAGTAAAATATATAGATATGATTTTCAAATGGTTCAGCTTTGCAGATGTACTACCATTAAGCGCCTTAAACCTGGCAACAATACATAATTTTTGCACTATAAACCAATATGTATATGTTATGAAACAATGTTACCCGTACACAACTACCATTGTTTTTTAGTGCAAATTGGATAAAGCATACACCATTTCGGCATGTAAACCCGCAAAATTATAAATAAAGATAAACCGTGAAAGCATTTGCAAACATTAGTCTCATGATGTAGCGGGTTAAGGCCCGACACTTTGGACTGAGCCTGTTTCTTTTATTAATGCTGTGTTAATCTATTGAGAGAAAAATTTCTGTGAGAATTTTTATCTTCACGTCATTAACAAAATCTGTGTATTTGTTGTCTAGGATGTATTCGCTGTGTGTTGTGTTTATTATACGCGCTGTTGTGATAAAGTGTAAAGATATGCAAGATTTACTATGTATATTATTTGAAAGCGATAGCTGTGCATTGTACGTTTACATGACTGGTGTGTATATCGTCAGTTCTATGAGTCCGTATAAAAAACCTTAAACCTTATTCTTGTTCTCTCCTAACATTCTCAGCATGCTAAGCTTAAAAATATAATCGGTATAATTGTAGTCGTAACTCACAGGGGGATGGTTTGGGCATACGGAGCTTTTGACGACAAGTGACACAGGACACGGTGTAGATTATCCTTAGCAAATTTGGCCACAATTGGCCCACGTGTTAAGAAGTTACGGACCTCATACCTCATTCATGTCTGGCAATATGAATTTCATTAAGATTGATAGTGTAAAACAATTTAAAATTTTACAATTTGTGTGACAGGGCTATAGTTTAGTTACCTATCGGATTGGAGCGTAAACGCTGGGTGTGTAAACTATTACACTACATTAGCAGAAATGTAAGTGTTTTTTGCTGGATTTTCCGAAATTTGTTATGAGTTAGGGATTCTGATTGTTATGAGTTAGGGATTCTGAGAATTTCATAAAAAGGATTTATCTAACACAAAAATTAAAGTTTATGTTAGAGAGCGAATTTCACTGTTCTAAGAATTGGTAACCTGAGTAGCAGCAATTACATTAAAAATTAACGGATTAAAGACATATGACAACTAGGTTCTTTTTAATTCCAATAAATCTGGTTTAGAAAATAACTTTAGTGTACTAGAACCAGTTCTGGCCCTAAGGGATCCCAGCTGCACCACCATTTTTCTTGGTGTGGTGCTCGGACAACCCCGGCTTCCACGGCTCTCCGGTGATCTATAGCGATGACCTAAGGGAACCGCTTAGCTTAGCACGCTGCCGGCGGGTTAACCAGGGTGTTCGGCCTGGCCCCTATCTCGGCCCACATGTCTAATTGTATGAAGGTCCCCCGAGGGAGAGTCAACTCTTAAGCCTGCTCACAGGTAATAAGGCTGACTCGCCTTTCCCTCATAATCCACTTAATCCACTAAGCTGGGTTCTCTGGTCGTAGCGTGGCCTTGGCAAAATTCCCCGTTGATATGTCCCCTTACGCTATTTGTCCCGTTCTAATCCTGGGGTGCTACACGACTGAATCTGTAACCTAGGAGATGACCGCGTGTAAATCCTAAGGGTGGCCTTGACGAGGTATATTCCCGAAATTCGATTACCAATACCAACTACCTATAATAACATTGGGGTACTGAGGCGGAGGCCCCAGTCCCTTGAGGGTCAGGACTCTAACTGTTAATAGTGTTATATACCGGGCGGCGAGCTATGCAGAGCGATAGTTAACTGTGAGGGGTCGCGGCGGGGCGCTCCTGGTAATTCGGGGAATGTGAGAGGTGCCGAGCAAACTGGCGCGCGGTCGTGGTTAGCTTACTCGCTATAACTTAATATTAACCTCGCTTCGAAGATATTAAAAGGTGCTGTTTGAGCTACTTTCGACGACTCCTACCGGGGTCAGAAATAATGTAAAACTCCGAACTGCTTAGATAAATTAGACACAGTTCAACTCGTTTACTATTGAGTTAAATTTTGTATTATTTGCACACCATAAACACTGCCCAATTGGGGCTTATCGCAACTTATGTACAACGTTTATAACATAACAAAATTAGGTCGGATACCCTACAAGATACCCTAATGTGATCATTAGTTCCCCAATAAACACGATTAAATTTTTATTCAACAGCGGATCAAGTAAACTCGTCAATTTAATACTGTTACCCATGAAAATTCTACCCCTGTCTCCAATGAAAAGGTGGCTGTCCCAGTGATCCACAATATTTATCCTTTACGCATTGAAATGTAACA
>JASANE010023492.1:0-44394 GCA_030248225.1 Trileptium ribeirensis
TATTTACAATGCAATGATTTTGTTTTTTAGAGATTATATGACAAAGCATTGTCTCACAGGATTACCACACTTTTACAGGAAGCCCCTTACAGCTGTGCCCTGCATTCGCCAGTCAACCAGGTCTGAACAGAAGCACGGGTGCTCTGTATGTCAGTCAGACCCGGTCAACGCAGAAGCACGTGTGTCCTGCATTGTCGGCCAACATATGTCAGCGCAGTGACACTATATGGAGCAATCTATAAAAGATTGCATGTCCTGTAAGGCAAGACTCTGCCATAAAATGTCTTTTAGGCCAGACTCAGCCTCTTCAACGTCGTCTTCGTCGTGTGGATCGAAACAAACTTTGATGCAAACTGAGACTGACAGTCTGCTTTTATAGTGCTCAAAACGCTCGGGGTGAATTTTTGAAATAAATTTTAATTTTAGAAAACTTCTGACCTATTTGCAAAATTTTGTAAATTTTGAAGCAAAAGTTCCGTTAAAATATTAATTTCACACTTGATTGTAACTTTTGATGCTAACGGCAAACTCAAAAATCGATTAAAAATACATTAGCTACGCTTGAGAGCGAAAAGCTCGCTAATGACCATCTCAAAAATCGATTAAAATGATGGATCCTAATGGCCTAAATTTTTGATTGACAAAATAGTCCTAATGACCAAGTCAAAAATCCATTAAAATGTCATTAGCACGTTTATTTTCAAATTTCTAATTAAATTTTATGTTGAGCAGCTAATTTCGGTTGGTAGAGTTGGTTAAAATGCGATGGACAAATTTTAAAACGCAAGCCGGCAAAACTCATGTGGAGGACGTAATTAGGATTAACAGACATTTATATGAAGACAAACCTAAATTAAAAACAAACGATGTCATTTTGAAACTATTTATTAAAGAGCAATACACATACAATTATTCAGAAAGTGTTAGATAATTGATAGTGACGATATATCTAACTCTTACAAGCAGCTGTATCGTGGCTTGGTGCCCCTAACAGCATATCATTAAACGGATACAAGACCTCTCAATTAATCCAGTACACTTGAGCTCTCCACAGTAGATCACAAAGTTTGAACATTAATCTTGTCAACCATGTTACATGTCAATGTTTCAAATGGAAAAACTTTTTTTGAGATGACAGTTACACGTAACTACAATAAACGTGTTGTTATATAAATTTCTTATTTTTTTAAAAATATTAACTTTTGTCGTCTGAGATGTTTATACTGCCAATATCAATTCTATGACAGCACAGTGTTGTTTAAAGTCACTTTTTAACTTTCAATATTCTTCAAGTGTTATATTGTATAGATATTTTACATTCTTTTACATATTTCCAAGTTATAATTTAGTAAAGGTTCAGTTTAATATAATTGTTTTATACTAAGTTTATGACTGTAATTGATTCCCAATATTTGTCATAGTTTGGTATAATCTGCACATTAAAATTTCTAAAATTATTTTTAAAAACATATGCCATGGGCTCGTTGGAAATAGGAACTAGATGACCCAGATTAATTAATCATTAGTTCCCCTGACAGGTCATTAATCAAGTGGCCCAGAACCCCCCTTTTTCCTACTACTCTAAAAGACTGGTGGTATGGGTCGAAAAGTGCCGATGTAGCCCCCCCCGACCAAAATGACATGGTTTCGTGAAATAACCCATATGATGATAGCTGGACATCAAAAGAAACCTCTACCTCTTACCAGTATTGAGCTTGGTCTTGCTGGAAAAAATACGACAAGGACGGAAATATTATAGACAACTTTATTTAAGGTGTGTTGTACATACATCAAAAAATTGTTTTCGAATTTCGAGTAAAAATTTGGTGCCAAACGATTCCTCATTACGAGATCTATCGAGTATACATAGATATACAATCATATATACATAGAAGAATGCGGTAACCCTAGCTCAAAAACAAATTTCCAGAAATCACTTATACAGAAATACCATAATAGTGAGTTCTCTTCAGCGGGAACTCAACCCACGATATAGGTCATACTCTTATACACTTTCTATCGCGCACATTTGATAGAATCCATTAAATAACCAGTCTAAAATAATATCAGGAAGTTGCTTTAATACTCCAAAAGCAATGGTAGCTTAGCCATATTGAATACATCTAGGATAATATAAGTTATAGGTAGTAGAGGCTGATTTGGATTTAATTTACCTTGCAATCGATTGTTTTGTATTTTATGATTTGTTAGATGCTGTAGTTGTTTTTTTCTGCTATTTCAACATTTCTAGAAGCATGACACTAATACCCGGATTTGACAACTATAACTCTTTAATCTGGCAAACTCGGGCGACTGTAAACAGGGCACCGCTTTGTAACAGTATGGATTCAGTAAATCGTCCATATTTGTTGGCTCTATACTCGGAGTATCTAGTGATAGTAATGTGATTTGATAATCAATATTGTGATTTCTTTTAGTGAAAGTGAACAACGAATCGACGGGTGTTGTATGTCTTCACATCGGCCGTGACGAATATAACATTCTTGCAAGCTCAGTACCATTTATAATTCGGATTGGGAAGAACCCGGCATTACTCAAGACATTGCACGTTGGGGGTATGCATGGTTTATCGTTTTTGTTGTTTTGAGTTTCTTGGGACGCTATTTTGAGACCCCTGAAGGCTACATGTTTTTGAATCGGTGCTCATTTCAAGCCATAAACACTGTTTCAGGGCCCTAAAATGTAATTATATTTGTGTATTTCGACTACAAAACCATAATCTGTGTGATATAATATTAATCAAATTGCTGTAATAAGTATGAGTAAAATTATTCCTTTGCTGTGCTGCTAATCGAGAAACCGGGATGGTTTTGTTTGCTGCATAACGTTTATGCAATTTTTTTATTTAACTGACTTTGGTAAATCTCGTTACTTTCGGCTTATATTTAGAAAGTATATTTTATTTTAAGGCAGTATGAGGTCATGCGAAAAAGCCTTGCTCAAATATCATCACGATCAAATGATAGCGAGTTTGCCAAAAGCGAAGAGCAAAGGTAACTTGCTGTATTTTAAACAGAGTGCATTGTGAAATTTTTACAACGCTATCGTGCTACATTGTATATATGCGGTACGCAGTCTTTTTGATACTTTAATAGAGGACTTTTTACGGCATACTAAGCATTCAGAGGGGCATTTGTCAATGGGCCCGTCATTATTGTACATTTTTGTGTATGCGTTATTTGTGTTCTTTGATATACCGGGTATTTCTCAAGCGCACTAGGAGAACCGAATTACTATTATGACTTAAACTTGTCAAATACATAATCTAGGGCGTTGAATATAATCTGCTGGCGTGTAACGTTACTTTACGTGACGTGTAATATAACGTTGTTTTTTCGGCTTTCCACAATAAACTAGGCTAATATTCTTAGGTGTCGACAGGGGGTTACCCCCTCGACGGGTCGACAAGCTCCTTCATTTTTGTCACTTTTAACCTAATTTTACCGCAATTTTATTTGAAATTTTGGTGACAATGCGCACGGCGGGAAGGGCGTTACTTCCCCCTCCCAACGCTCGTATCACTCTTCCCGCCTTGTGCAGGAATTGTAAGCGAAATTTCGGGTACAATATTGTGCAAAATAGGGTTAAAATTGACAAAAATGAAGGAGGCGCTCGGAGAGGGGAGAGGCGAGTCTACTAATCGACCGTCTACAATCCCCCTAAGGTTCGATCTTCGACACCTTAGATAATATTTGAATGTTGTATGTAATATTACAAGTTATATTGTCGGTAGCACTCTAATTTGTTACTTTTTTATGCGAAACTCTGTAAGTTGAATTGTTAACGACAATTAGTATCGAAGGCGAGCTTCATAATTTGAACATAATAAGTCTCGAACGAAATTTTCTTTTTGTGTATTTATTACTATCAGTTTTCTGATATGTATGTACGGTGCAAAACCATTCTGAGCCAAATTTGGCTCATTTTGAGTCTGCAGGTGCCACAAATCGAGTCAGACTCCAGCAGGTTCAGAATGAGACAAATTTGGTTAAGTGATTATGCAGTGTACAATTATTTTGCTTAATATGTCTTTCAAACATGTCACTGTCAAATTATTGTAGGTTTATTACCATGTCAGCTGCGTAATTAAATATATGACCTCTTCAACTTATAGCTACAAGAAATTGGACTAATGGTTTTACACAATTTTCTAGCCGATTGCAGTTTTACATGTGTTTCGTAGGCTAAATGTGCAACAATATATAACGTACCTGAATAACAGTCGCCTGTCGAACAAGCGAACAGTAGTTCTAGCATGCAGAGATCGACAAGTGGTCATTTCTGCGGGCACTTTATTATACATGTAAACAATGCAAAATAGTTTGTTTGGAGGTTATTTATTTTGTAGCTGCGCTACTAGTTTCAGTTGAAAAACGCAAAATTCAGGCCGCAATCGTCGGACAGTATGAAAAAGACAGTGGTGCACAGTGTCCTTCAACCAGTGCTGGTGATGATTGACAGAAGCCCGTTCGGTTTTTGATGTAACGTTTTGTAATTGTGGAGTCCACATTTAATTCGATGATGGATCCAGCTGCGAGAAAATTGATGATAAGTTGGATACTAAAGAGGTTATTTAATAATTGAACGAACGTAAACAATGTTTGTTACCTTAGCGAAATTGTTGGTGCAGCAGAAAATGCGTTGTCTGATAGTATTACTATTTTGTTGCGGAATTACATTGTATAAGCTTTGTTAGTACTACATTATATTCCAACTTGATAGATTATTACTGCATAAGCTATATATCCTAGCAACATTGTAGTGTACAGCTAGCTGGTTCAACTTTCAAGCGGGGTATAACTATCCTTATACAAATTACCAAGATGCCAATCTTTCAACACACTCTTTGGTCAATAGTATAGTTCCTGTTGTAAGTTTTTTTACAAACATCTGCACTAGATGCTGCGTTTATGATATGGCATTGGAGTTTTTGCAGGAAATTAACCTTTTCAAGCACACAAATTAATGTGTAAGCAAAACATCTAGCATTAGGTCACACACCACTGTAATACAATGCTACAGCAGAAAATACTACTGTAGCAATGTTCGGCTTTCCGAAATTAGGCTTGTTAATCTCAAAAATAATAATTTCAAAATTAATGCTATGTAGTGTATTGTAAATTTATTTGCAAAATATTAACATATTTTTGTAATTACTATTCTTTACCAACAACTTTAGTAAAATTATCTTTTTAGGTCGAGGAAAATTCAGCTAAATATATGCTTAGTTATTTGTCACATCCATCATTTCCGTAATTTCATGCCACCGAGCTAAAAGGTGGTATATGGTTTAGCTAAATTATTTGTAATGTACGCATATCTAGAATCCATTTGGTATCATCTGATTCAAGGCTTTAGCCGCTAGCTGGAGAATATAATACAGAATATAATACTGTGATGTACATGAGACCAGTGGCAGTCATTGAATTCATGGAAACAGTGACAATAATAATGTAAAGTGATAATATACCAGAGCGAGTTCGTGCCGACCTTTCCAGGCTCTACTTTTAGCTTATGTTTACCAGCTTACCTGTCGATTCATCTATTCTAGGATCAAGCTTGCTCCTATTCAGTAACTTTTCTAATCAATATGTTAGCTAAATCATGCCTGATTTCAACGGTTGTAGTGGGTTCGACACGAATAAAGTTGAATAGTACAAAAAATAGTTCATAAGTAAATTTTAACCTGGTGAATTCGAAATGTTTAATATGTATGCAATTTGGCGAGCGTACACAGCTATAGTGAGTATCAACTTACAAAAGAAACCGAATGTCAGTCATCCTGCTTAAGGAGATTTACGTTATCGCGCATTTAAGGACTCACAATATGCAGTTAAATTGACCTACAAAATGCGACTAGTAAGGACCACATAGCTCGTTTGCATAGATATTGTCGTTTGGGTGTATTTTGACCAAACTTTGCAGCGTATATAATCACAATGTCCATTTCCAATAATTGAAACGGCGCGAGCGGAGTTTTCACTGAGCGTGCTGCCGCTAGGGTAACATCGAGAATATTTTTTATTTGTTTCGCTGTCGTTCATAACTCATCTTCTGCTGGATTTTGGATAAAAAATTTTGTCTGTTAGCAAAAATGAGTTAAGTTGAACGCGAACAGTTCCCCGAAGTCTATCTTCCGGCTCAAAATTGCAAAAAAATTAAGGGTTCTTTGCCAAATTCGGACATACGGGTACCATTGTTTCGCAGCCCATATCTCGCCTTCGCAGCCCACACGACCTTCGCCTCGAGCCAACCAAACATAATCAGCTTATGGAGATCTACAACTATTAGGACCAATTTAAACACGCGAATTTTAGAGTCTTATTGCAATTTTGGGAAACCCGGGTTACCGAATAATCGTTAGGGGATTCTAAGGTTTCAAAATCACTCGGGCGGGCCAACCCATCCCTCACCCGTAAATACTCAGGGACCCTCAGCTATGCGCTTAAACGCACATTTTTCTAAGCCTAAAAAGACAACCAATTTAACCAAAACTCCCAATTTTTGGAGCCCTACACACCCACAGGGACTTATCCTAATCATGTCACCGAAAATCGGGGCCGCCCATTCCGAAGGGGCCGCACAGGATCTGCCTAACCCACTTGGGCTCAGGAGTAAAATGGCTCCTAGCGGCCCCTATTGTATATACAATTAAATTTCTTTTTTTATTAGTAGGCGACCAGCTAGGGCATGGACCTGATCCCACCCTCGGACGCCTACTCCGCTCCGTTCTCTAGATACAATGAAAAAACTAAAAAGCCCCTCACGTATTCAGAGCGCGCGGTTTCACAGCATCAAGGGACTCCAAGAAAAATCTCGGGCGAGTGCACGAATTTTCAACGTACCCTTAGTCTAAGGGAACTAGGGGGTTCTTCCATGCGACGGTGATGCACGGGTGGCTCTAGTAGTAGTGGGGCAATAGTAGGATCTACACTGGCTGAAACTAATACGAAATCATATCATTGTAGTGACAATATCCTGGTGCCCTGGGTGGTATCTTGTAGTGATATATAGCATAGAAATGCCTGTACATAAAAACGTATTTGAATGACCGTTGTAACAAAAGTAAAACAGTGTGTGTGTTCAATAATTGCATAGGTGATACGTTTTGCTAAAGTAAGGCAACTTCTATGTTAAATCAGCCGAATAGGACAAGGCGGCGGCTTAGCCCTTACGAAAATTTAGGCATTCAAACTTGGTATATTAACGTGGGGACGACCCACGCAAGCCATGCTGGTTATCGATGGTAACGGTAAGCAAATGAACATGTGACAGGACACCACTAAGTCTTGATCAACAAGTCCACAGGATTTCACCCACTCTCTGCCAAAATGAAAGGGTCCTGGGGCAGCTTCCCAGTGCCTTAATGCTATTTTGCTCACGGGAAGGTCCGAAATTGGTTTCTAAATGGAACCTTTAGGTAAGGGTTCACACAGATTATAATAAGACATCGGAACCTAAGGTCATGGAAAATTTTAGGCTAAATAGTGAAAGCGGGTCATCCTTATTGCCAGGCTTAAGGGTTGGCCCTCTAAGGAGGACCTCCATATCACCAGATACGTGGGCCAATATAGGAGCCAGGCCGAATCCTCTGGTAAACACACCGGCAATCTACTAAGCTAAGCGGTTCCCTTAGGTTGTAGAGTGGATCACCGGGGAGTCGTGGAAGTCGGGGTTGTCCGGGCACCACAGCGGGGAATGGTGGTGCAATTGGGCAAGAACTGGTCCTAGTACGTTATAGAGGCTTTTTGCCCTTTAAAATGAACCCAATTTTACCCAGATATCTACTCCGGCACGAAATACAGTAAATACCGATTATCCAGGTTTTTTTGTGGACCTGGCCTGAGCTTGTTCAGTCGGGTTTTTCGCTGAAACACATTGGAATCGAGCTTCGCGCCCGACTAATAAGCACAAACAGATTTAAAGGTTCTAAATGACCTATTGCGCGAATCAATCCGCCCAGAAAAAGGTGAATTGTGCGTTTCACCCTAAAAACCAATAAATGTTAAATTTTATGTTAAAATGTTATATACGTTGTCAAATTTCACTAGTATTCTAGCTAGTAAAAATTCATTGGAATAAAATATGGAAAACTTGAGCACATGCGAGTTCAAAATACGTTGCCACACATCAGTGAAATTTAAAAATGTTATTTCTGTAAGCATCTAGAATATTCGAAAAACCTCCATAATTTTTGAAATAGATATTTTATGCACTATTCATACAGTTTTAATTAATATATGCTATACTGGATATCAACAAAGAATCTACCTCGACGTGTGAACAAAGGGTCCATCGCGTGCATTCTGGTTGTAAATCCATATATATATTGTCAGAGCGTAGTGAAACTTATAGGAGATTGTGTGTTGCAGGGGTGAAATCTTTTAAATTCCGTCTGTATGTGTGTGTGATCGGTCATAACTAGGAAACGACTTAACTGATTTTCACGATCTTGGGCTCATTCGAACCGGCATAGTGATTTACCGTGTACATCTCAGAGCATTTTTTGATTTGGGATCTGGATCAGGAGTCAAAACGTGGGTTTTTTGCCCCATTTTACCCCATTTTCGTAGCCTTCACGGAAGCGAGGTTATTTTCATCTTAACTTTCGAATTTTTTTCTCTGGATGGTTTTATTTCACAGTAAAATGATTAATGCTTCGGCTCTGGATTTATGTGGTTTGAGGTACGGGGGGTATGGCGCCCCAATGGTTCCTCGACCCAAAATTTGAAAATTTATTCTGACGTCTTGGGCGGCTGATAAGTTTCACCTGCGGCTTTTCTCGCATGGGAAACTCATTTCTGGTGCTGTTTTTGCTCTGTGACCCATGGTTACACGGATACGGGGGTTTGACGCCCCATGGTTCAGGATCAGAGGTCAAAATGAGGGTTTTTAGTACCCTTCACGGAGGCAAGGTTGTTTTTATCTTAACTTTCGAATTTTTTTCTCTGGGTGATTTTGTTTCATGGTAAAATGATAAATGCCAATGCCTCTTTCTTGTTTTTCGATTACGGCTCCGGTTCTAGAGTTATGGGGTTTGACGTACGGTACCCCAATCGTTCCTCGACCCAAAATTCGAAAATTTGTTCTGACGTCCTGGGCGGCTGAAAAGTTTCACTTGATGGTTTTCAGGCATGAGAAACTCATTGCCTGTGCTGGTTTTGCTCCGGGACCCATGGTTACACGGGTACGGGGGTATGACGCCCCCTTGGTTCGGGGTCAGAGGTCAAAATGAGGGTTTTTTACCCCATTTTAGTCTTCACGGAAGCAAGATCATTTTTATCTTAACTTCCGAATTCTTTTCTCTGATTGGTTTTATTTCATAGTAAAATAATAAATGCCGATGCCTCTTTTTTTGTTTTACGATTACGGCTCCGGTTCTAGAGTGATGGGGTTTGAGGTTTGGTGCCCCAATGGTTCGTCGACCCAAAATTTGAAGATTTGTTCTGACGTCTTGGGCGGGGGGGGGGCGGTTTTTGGCACGGGAAACTCAATACCGGTATTTAGTTTTGTTGTAACTTGTGTGGTGTTGTGTGATATCCACATATTGCATTCGACGTATGCTTTCGAGAGCTGATTGTCTGTGCAATCAAAAGGTGTAGGTGTACCTATGCTTAACTACGTTCTGCAATCTCGACAGAGTTCCTAGTTTTAGATTCTACAGCTTGTAAGTTGTGCCGACGGCTTTAATTTTTAGTGGTACATCTACCAACTGTCTGTTTTGTGCTGTAGAGTGCACCACAGTATATCCCTTGCAGACGCATTGTGGGTAAAACAGCTTACCTTTAACACGTAACAAATTACTTCGGCAACAGCAATTAATTTTGCTCGTATTAAACTAAAGAATTGCATTTGTTCGGTGCTGTGCAACATACAGCGTCAATACTGCGTTATGTGTAGCAGCGGATATCGAAATATCCGGGGTCTTTATACATTTATTTATGTCCGAGGAATACAAGAAAAGCTTTCCGCTATTTACCAGGAAATTCATAACATACATAGATTGTGTCACAGTATAATATTCCGAGAGAAGGCTTATAATTGAGTGTTATAGCATAGGATTGTGTCATAAGGGCGTTAGCGTTAGACTAAGGCATAGGCCTAGAACATTGAGAACGGCAGAGCATGCATTTAACTTCCACTCTAAATGTTACATTGGACCCATTAGTCATTTCATTCAGCCGGCAGCAGAGTCATAATTTTTATTTTAATGTATATTACGGACATGAAATATATACTATACTGCAAGGTGATAAAATAGAACCTATGCGGCTTTTCTTCGATTACTGAGCGGATACATGAAAAAAATTGGATGCAAAACACTAACAATATCAATAACAAGTAAGTATTAACATTTGCATACTGGCAACCGAATAGTCAGCGTAACGAGGTTTGAACGAAACAGCGATGAATCGCACCATTCAACAATTTTTAAGCTGATTTGCTGATGCTATTGATTAACGAAATGTGATATGTGCTTCCCCAATGCTAAATGTGCCCAAATTTGATGATTTTCATAACGTCAGCGAATGAAAATATATACAATATAACAAAAAAATTCTACCAATCTCCCTTGTGTCGACAAGTATTTAATCCAAAGCTACAATGCTCTGGTCTGGGGAAGACAATTTCAACGTGAAGTTACCATTAATGTTCACAATGCTGACAAAAGTAGAAAGCAAATTAATAACGCGTAGTTTGACAAATGCCGTAAGTTGCATTGCCATTTGTGCTTAAAATTGGTATATTCCTTTCATTGTGCATGTAGCATTGCAGCGGCTTAATGTAGTGTTTCGATAGTGGCTACATTGTGGGTATTGATTCGTTTGCAACAGCGATATGTCTTGGGATTTTAAAATTGCTTATTGTGTGACGGCTGTTGACTGGAAAGGCTTTAGTCTCACGGTCAAGGTTGTGTTTTTGAATCGTACATGCTTCATCGTTGTTGCACTTGAATTTTCAAAACGTTTATAGCTATGGATCCTAAAGATTGGAAATTATTCCGGGATTTCTTAAAATGATTCTAGTAGGACATTTTTATCCTCTTGGGTATGCAAATTGTATTTAAACCCAAAAGCTACCTGGTTTTGTTTTGCGGGAGTGTGTTGACATGAATAGTAAACATACTGCATGAATAGTACATACTGTCACTGTACATAATTTTTGGTATTACTACATGTAAAATGTATGCCTATGTGTGATTTTGTGTATGTAACTGTCATGTGAGTATCTCGGGTGTGTCACACGCCAATGTAAGTTTAAGATTAGGTTTTAAGGATTGCGACATTCAGTTAGATTTTGTTATGACTTTTAGTACAGGACTGTGCCTTGGATGTTATGTTTAAATTTTGTCCAAAACTGCTCAGTTGCTTTGCATTTATTGTGGCATGAGTGTCATTTCGCATTGCTATATGAATTTTGAATGTGAACTGGGATTTAAATTTGGTTTCACTTTTGCATGCATTCACGGAGTTTGGTTCTAAATCAACGTTTAAAAATGCGCTAAAGTAAGATTTTATTGACATTTTGATTCTTGCAATTGCCTGAAATTTGGCTGTTTAAGTGATGGACAGTCGTCTTGAGGCCTCAGTGGCATAAAGGTTGTTTCCGTCGGATAAGCTCCCATCATTTTATTGCAAATATCTTTATTTTAGTTGTAATTTTGTTAAAATCTTCTGCTTTCAATTTGTTTTAAGATTAACGAGAAGTAAACACAAGGTTCCAAATGTTGTACGCTAAGATCACGCAGGCTACAACTGCATTAGGCGTTAAGGCCATCATAGCGAGGGCAATCATTTGTCTACTGATAGCTGATAACGAGTATTGATAAACATTAATAGAATTCGAGAAATCAATATAGCATTATATGCACTTGTATAACCGGAATACCTCTGTTTATATCTAGCATTTGACTTTTGCGACTAGAAATAACATTATGAGTTATTAAATTTTAGCAACCGATAAATGGTTAGTTCATTATTTAAGACAGTTTCGGATTTCCTAGAATCCGTCGGATCAGTTAAGTTTTCTGGAATAACTGCCAGAAAATGTAATCATTAATAATATTGTTAAGATAATTAACTATATATATAGATTAAAAAAATTAACTCCACAAGTTTGCGGTCCTGCAATAGGCGCTACTGTTCAAGCATTAGCAAGATCTTTGGGCTCTTATGTTTACAACATACTTTTATTTTGTATAGCATATACAGACATATATCAGGAAGTTATGGTTACTCATCTTATTGCATACTTCTACTTTCGAATTGGCGTTTAAAATATCCGTTACTGCATCGTACATGTGAGAAGGATCGAGGCTTGGCTCAGCTCTTCCTTAACTATGTCCGCCCTTGCTTTCGATGTAGAAAGCAGGCTCGATTTGGCTCAAGCTATTTCAAGCCGCTCGCAGCTCGGCTCTCAATAACATAGTTCATTAAAAATATAATTCTATGATTCCCTAAGGGCTCAGATTATATATACATGCGAACCAACAAAGGAACAAAGAGATATATCGTGGGTTCATTTAGACAGCCCACGAACCCCTGTACCTACAACAGTTTGTGAGTTCTGTGGGAACAGAACAGAAAAAATACAGTATTTTTGGCCTGGAGATGTCTAAAGAATGGTTTTTGGCGTAGGGTTCATATACTGTAGGAAATGCATGGTTGAGTTTAGATAGTTATCGGTTAGAAAATTCTCTTGCCTAATTTGAACCGCTAAATTCTAATTTATGCGGATGTTCTGGACACCCGTAGATAAGAATATTCATACCCTTTTGGTCCATTTCATATTTTTCCAGGGCGATACTGGTCAGGGGAGTTGTACGTGTTCCGCCAGCATGACTAGTTTTTTTAATTTTATATATCTGAACTTTATATAGGTGTACCAGCCTTAGAACTATTTGACGGAGGCAAGACGAGCCACCGAAGGTGGGGAGTCGCAGCCGGAGGCGTACATTTAACTTTATATATATCAATATACTAGACGCAAAATTTCAATTTTCTCTGTGACTTTTTTTTTGTTTGTCACAGACAGGTCTGCAGGTTGAACGCCTGGGCCGATTTTAGAAATTTTTTTTTTCGTGTTGCATATTCTCTTGCGGAGTGCCCTTTCATTGAGCACTTTTTTCTACGAAAATTGCTTTGTACTCAAAATTAAGCAAATGTTGCTCAAACTTAGGGATTTTTGCCATTTTTTCAGCTTTTTCACCGCATCTCGACAACCGTTCGTGCTATTTCGGCGATTTTTTTACATAAAATGTATTTTCACGTTTTCTAAACAGCTGTGTATAGCTGATTGACGTATTTCATCTCTTTCCTTAAAAATTAAGCAAATTCTCTTAAAATTGACTTAGGAAAACCTAAGTTCATCATATCTCGACAACCGTTCGTGCTATCTCGGTCATTTTTTGACATAACATGTACCTTCACGTTTTCTAAAAGACTTTATACGAGTGATCTACTTACCTTTATAAATTCTCTTAAAATTAAGCAAAGTCTCTTAAAAATGAGTGAAAAATTATTAAGTGTGTTATAAATTTTGAATGACTCGGCCGATTTGGACTAAATTTCATTGATGGGTACAACTTGATAGATGTATTGTCATTCTACTGTATAAATAACTAGACGTTTTCATGTCTTCCTCTTATTATTGTTACCAAAAATGTTAGAAATTCCACAAGCTGTATGCACTATTCACGCCGTTGTTAACCACCATGCCTCCGTCACCCACGTTTACGTGTTACTATGTAACAGCCCGAAATTTTAGGGATTTCAACAAGATATTCAAATAGGGAAAATCAGCTAAATTAAGGTCAAAGTTGGGAAAATGGGTGCGACGGGCGATCGGATACCGGTGGAGCGTGACCGGATTACTATGTTGTGTATCATTAATCGTTGTTATAAAAATAAAATATGTCATGGATATAATATATCGTATCGTCACGCTCCACCCGCCCGAGGTGCACGGGGTGATTTTGGAACTACAATTAAATACTCCTGCTATTAAGTATGGTATCCGGTCGGCCCTATATAAATTGGATAATATCGTTGTGTTGGTAATATAATGTGCATTTTATTTTTATATCTGATATTGTGGAAGAGCATATTACTGAATCAAGAAGTAAGGTGATGGACCAAATTTTCGGGAAAGAAAGACAAAGACCTTATCTAAACGTTAATTTTATAGGGGGCCACTAAGAAACGAAAATTTCTATATTTTCTGACACTCCAGGCTAAGTAGGCTTATCACCCCGCCAACAGGGGTTCCCTAGGGCTCCAAAATTTCGCAGTCGGGCCGACTTGGCCCTTTACTGGTAAGTACTTAGGGACCCTCAACTAAGCGTTTAAACACCCAATTTTCAAGGACTTAAATCTCGATCAAAATAACCAAAATTCCCCAATTTTTCGGTCTCTACATCTCCACAGGGTCTTACCCTAGCTATCTAGTCGAAAACCGGGGCTACCTAACTTAACCGGTCCGAGTAGGACCCTGACAACCCTACCGGGACACCAAAATTTTCTATTTTTACCTCACAAAACGGCCTCTAACAGGCCACCTATGGGATATATATTAAAATTAATATTTCTACCAGTAGGCGACCAACCAGGGCATGAACCTGGTCCTGCCCCGGCCGCCTACTGTTCTCCGTTGGCTCACAATTATAAAAAGGGCGTTCAAATCCTAATGCATCGCTAGCGCTCTGAGCGCTCGTAAATTTTTCGTTTCGAAATTGGCCGCGCCGACCAGCGCGAGGTTTGGTCGTTTTGGCATTTGTCGGCCACGCTGCTGTGGGCCTGCTGTTGTTGCCCGTCTCTCTGTACATTGTTGCTCGACTGCCACAGGCCACTGTACATATACGCCGCTTGCTGCTTAATGTATTGTTAATTGCCTTTAAAGTGCTCGGTTTGTTTTGCATTTCATCTTATTTGTAGTGCGCGGCAGTTTTCAAATGTTTGAAATTTTCTTACACAGCGCGGTTTTAAAGAACCTTGAAGAGCCCTGGATAAAACGGGGAGGCACGACAAGGGTATAAAAGAAGAAGGCCCGACGCAGCGTCGGAGCCAGTCGAGTGTTAGCACAGACCAAGTGGTCTGTTTTTCTTTTATAAGGCG
The DNA here is from genome assembly GCA_030248225.1 of Trileptium ribeirensis. Taxonomy (NCBI): domain Eukaryota; kingdom Metazoa; phylum Nematoda; class Enoplea; order Enoplida; family Thoracostomopsidae; genus Trileptium; species Trileptium ribeirensis. The sequence continues at coordinate 15,135 of JASANE010023492.1, forward strand.
GTTGTCGCCGACTTATTTCAAAGCTTCGTGGTTTTCGTTTTCTTTCGCTTTTTGTTCTCCTTTCCAGGGGTATCTCCTACTGTGTAGAACAGGACGGAGCTTCCCCTGGTGATTTTCCGGCTTTCAAAGTTACTCGCACGGGCTGCCCTTGCGGGTGCGGGGTGTCCAAAGGATGCTCCATGCTCCCGTAAGTGCAGTCCCGACAAAATCAGAAACTTACACGCAAAATTTGTTCACAAAAAGCTGAACTGTCGACTGGTTCCCCGCTCTCCGGGTCGCTATTTTAGACCCGGGGGCGAAATTTTTATTAGTGATGTGAAAGGGGAATGAGGAATACACATGGGGAAGGGGGAAGGACATCGGGACACGGGAGGGGTAAGGCGTTGAAGCAAAGTGTTCTTAGGAATAAAAAATTTTTTGTAGCGTGTTGACCTGGAGGCAGCCGCTCAGGCAGGAGTGAGTTGAACATTAATAAGGATCCGTGCTAGGCTTCTCATCAAAATTTCGAGCCTTGATCCCTGAGCGTTTCAGCGAATCATTCTCCGTAAGGTCGTTTTAGGAAACCCAGTCTTCCAGGCCGTTTTAGACACGGTAGAAGACTGTAATAATTTTCATCAAACAGTTTAGGATCCCGCCACAAATTGGCACTATAAAAACAAGTCTACTTTTTCCACTGACCTTCACGAGATAAGGGAGCTTCTTTCGATTAGTGCTCCATCCGTGCCCGCTGTCGAAGTCGTAGCTTGAGTCGAGCTTAAGCCATAGGAAAATATATAAGAACTACTCCAGGTCACACGACTTAGAGGCCCAGTATTGGGGAAGAAGAGAGAGAGAGAGCAGTCCGCTCGGAACGGACGCAGTCATTTGCACGCGTGGAGCAGCCTAAAGGAAATTAATAACGGAACCCCTGACGCTAGCCCCCGAAAACCGAGCTTCTACTCTGAGATTTGTCTCGCTCCGAATAAAAATTGTTTTCAGTCAACTAACCCAACAAATCCAGACGGGTCTCAGGCCGTTTAGACACGGTAGAGCACCCCGTCACGTATTTTTACAATAGAACAATCACCGATGGGTCGATGCGGCCGCTCCATAGGGAGTGACGTATCAGGACCTTTCGTGTGTTGTTGTCCCCATTTCTCACGGTTTTGCAAATCTATCATTCTAATCATGCAGGGGTATCCGAAGTGTTTTTAAGCTTAAATCACAACTAGTCTCTTTTGGTACTCAAACTGAGCAATTCGTTGAGGGTGCGGCAGCACACGCCCTAGCCATGCTTGCAAACGACTGCGGGCCTTCAGCTAAATCAAAGGCGCTCGGAGAGGAGCAGGACCAAAACAGGAAACGAGACGGAGTCAGCTGCCACGTATAGTCGAGGCCAAATTTTAAGGAAACTCCTGTGCTCGCAGCCGTTGGTTGAGCGACGGCCCTGAGATGAGAAGACTACAAAGTGATTGTTTCCCCAAAGTTTTCTGTGAAAGAAATTTATAGGCGCGGACCCATAAACCGTTTAGACACGGTGGGTTTCGATACAGCGCCATCTTTTCATGTCAAAATCGTTAATTCAGGAGATCATTACAAGGCAGACGAAATTCGGGAGCCGCGGCAGCGCCTCCCTCTTTTGATCACGACCCGCATCTTTTAACTTGACCCTGGCGCAGGCAGATCTTTCAATCATAAATTAACAATTCTGGAGATCCGCAGCTGACATCTGGACTCAGTGAACGGTCCTCACATGGATGAAATACAGACTGAAACGAGTGTTTAACAATGAGAGCATAGAATATATTACAGGCAAAACAGACAAAGTAGCTGACAAGGAAAATTCACACCTGTGTACTGTCAGGCGGGTAACACAGTCCCTGGGGCATAAAATGTAGACGCAAGCTGAAATGAACTTTTCACGTTCCAATCAGGGGTCTGATTAGGATTCACCTCACTGTTTAAATTTATAACGGGGTGCCCTGCGCGGTACCCGACTTGTCAATTGTGTAAATAACTTGCATATATTCCCAAGCGCCTCTGTTGTACATGAATAAAATGTTAGTGTTCAATAATTCACCTAGCGATATGTTCAATCTGATTTAGGAGTTCCCTTGCAAAAGAGAAGAGAGGACAAAGTCTCCATTCGGCTCACTACCTGGTAGTTTAATAATCAGAGTTACAGACAAATTAGTCTCTAGGTAGCCCCGTGAACCAAATCAGGCTTTACCCATTAAGAAATCGGTAATAGCCTTGGATCAAAATAGGAAAATTCGCTACCATTAAGGACCAAGGATTTAAGTAGGATTGAGGGAAAGGCGAGTCAGCGTTATTACCTGTGAGCAGGCTTAGGGGTTGACTCTCCCTCGGGGGACCTTCATACCACTAGATACGTGGGCCAAAATAGGGGCCAGGCCGAACACCCTGGTTAACCCGCCGGCAGCCTACTAAGCTAAGCTGTTCCCCTAGGTCGTCGCATAGATCACCGGGGAGTCGTGGAAGCCGGGGTTGTCCGGGCACCACGCAAGGAGAACTGGTGGTGCAGCTGGGATCCCTTAGGGCCAGAACTGGTCCTAGTACAGTAGTCATTAAAAAACTATTTTTTACATTGCAAATCACAAATCTAGGCATCCCTATCCCACAGAACTTTTGACAGCGGCTTCTAAAAAACACTCCGTCCCAGCTTTATTGCTCATTGGTTTCTCTTCATCATTGAAATGTTATCATAAGCAAACTCATTGCACTTCTTACTGTTTTATACACTATAGTCATTATAGTTACCTAAATATTTCTATTTTGTAAACCACCTATTGGCGGTCATTTTTAAATATTTACCCCAATTGGTATATTGGGTAGTTAACTACGTCTTATGGGAAATATCAAAAATATACGGGTTAATTCTAGATCTCGTGAAGGTCATGTTGAATCATGAAAGAGCAATATAACACCCTTAATTAAAACAAAACTATCTAAAATAAGACAGTGAAATTCTATCGCTCATTTGTTATTTAACTGAATTGCAGTTTATTATTATTAAGTCACAAAGTACAAACAGTCGACAATACTGTTATAGGTTTGCTATCGTTTTCTAGACTGTTTTCTTACGTTATGCGTCGCAGTGTAACATAAAGCCCACTTGCAACTGTTTTAATATATAAAGGCTGAGGAGGCACATTGCAAGTGCAGCAAACGTGAAGATAAATGTTCCTTGGATCGGTCCTGGTATGTGAGATTGGATAAAAATATAAAATATTGATGTAAAGTAGCAATTATCTTACAGCTGTTGTGGAAATAATATCCATTAATCAACAGTAGATGTTTAATGCCCATCAATAGCGTTTTAGACAAAATCATCATCGGTTCCAGGTCACTCAATTGCACACGCCTTTATGTCAGTGCCTATGTGTGTCTGGACTGCTAGCACAACAGGGGGGTAGCGAACCCGCATCGTCCCTACCACTACTGAAGTCACTCTGCCCAAGAATTACGTTTATTCCCGCGTAATTCTATATCTTGAGTGATACACCACAACTTCGCAGCCTATTCCTCATAATAAAGTGATCTAAAACCTATCTTTTTCTAACATTTAGTTACCAATATTTCTGTTTGGACAAGGCCAACTCGCCATATGTTTTAATAGATTTTAACTCAAAATTGAACCAATATTTGTAGCTTACCTTTTTTATTCTGCCCCTTTGCTAGCCCGATGCCATTGCCATGCCACGGAGAATGGATGATCCCAGGGGCCAAGTGCCACCCATCAATCCCAATCAATAGATATTCACTCTTCAACTAACGCTTCTGAATATGGCTTTAACATTTAGCCAAGACGTATGTGAACAAAGCATTTAATACAAAACAACATGTACCGTTGTCTAATAGTATACGATTATAATAAACAATATCAAACGTTATACAATTAACATAAATACAATCATAGCAAAAATATAATTTCTGAATAGTCAATGCATATTTACAAAGAACTTGTTTGTAAAACAAATTCATTAATTGGGCTGTTTAGCATAGCCAATATCTTAGGCTAAGCTGTGAACCTATTGCTGATATCTGGTGAAACTTCATCTTTTACCCTTTCATACCCGAATTAATTTGTGTATCGCACAATGTTTGACAATAACATTTCATGTGCAAACATAGAGTATACGACAAACTCAGGAAGCACACCAACTCACAGTGCGCGTTAGGTCCATTTTTCATTTCAACTATGTGTGCATGAAAGAATTAGTTATGCGACATGCTAATTTTTAATAACAAACAGGTTAAGCAAATGTAAAAAATCCTTAATTAACGATTCACGTTGCAACTTTACACCTTGCTTTTTAACTATCTTCAAGGTTAACTTGCAAACCGTGGATTCGCATATGCGCCACAGGCGCGAAGCTACGAAAAGTGAAAACTTAATGTCATAGTTGAAATATTGGCGAGCAGTTGGGCGCTAAATTCCTGATCTTTTGAGATAACCTCAACGCAAATATTTAGATTATTAATTACAGCTGTGCTTTGAGGCGTCATGAGCAGTTCGGCTTGGCATGGTGCGTTGTTCTATATTTACATGTAGCAGGGGTCGAGTATTCAACAGGCCGCCCAACCATGTTGCTGCAACCCTCATATGGAAGGACCAACAGGACCATTTCGATACTTTCAGTACTTCCTGATGCCTAACTGAAATTCTTCTTGGTGATGAGTGTACTCTAAGCTTCACCGTATTCGCCTTGATTTTTGACTGCCAAATTCCGCAACTGGTAGTTTTAGCTTAATTTGTGTTAAGTTCCTCGTTGCTGATACACTACTTAAAGAAAATATATTAGATGTATTGTCCGCTATGAAAAGGGTATATGACCGCCACTTACTTGTCATTTCATCAGGTGCGGGTCAAGCACCAGCTTAGATATGCTGCGCTATGACACCACGAAAAACATGTGCTTCATCAGATGACATAGACTTACCCATCATACAGTAACGGTCAGAAATAAACGCATTTTTTGCCAAATTGCTCGCAAAATACTCGCTAATAGTACGTGAAAGACTCGCGGAAAATTTGATGCTATTCCTGACCGTAACTGTATCTATCCATAACGACGTAACTTTCCCAAACCAATAAGTCATTCTAAAAAGCAAATGTTACTGTTACGGGTAACACCTAAATAAAAGCAGTCTGAAATGGTTATTTGCCTACGCAGAGCTTCCGTGTTCTATACACGAAAGAATAAAATGATGGTCCAATAATTTTGTATTGCAAGCTAGACAAAAAACTAAACAAATAACCATCGCCATAAACAAATCACATGTCTTGCAAATTGCTACTATATGGCACAACAACTAGCAGTAAACACATTAAATTATTAGCATAGAAATGAGACGGAGCATAACGAAAATTCGATTAGATTATAAATTATGCAGTATTTATTCAAATATCGCAAAGCAATTAACTGCTGTAGGCGCAATTGTCAGTTAAAATTTATTGTGGATCACTGCGGCGCAGCTGGAAGCTTGTTTTATGGCCAAGATTGTGAATTCTGAGTGTTGAATATGTCATTTACAGATAAGTACAAAGCTTTATTTAATTTGCAGATATGTACAAAGCAATATGAGAAATCAATTACAAAATTAAATACCAATTGCTCTAAAGAATGAGACCAAAAACACCAATATAGCTCGAGCGACTGCGGAGATAGTAGTCATTTCGTGTATTTTGGTTTCAATAGGCCCATTGAAAACCCCCTTTTTGACCCAACCCTGCAGCATAAATAATGACAGTAGCAGCGCACAATACAAAGAATGTATTGCTGCGTAAAATGAGACCAAAACTGCTACATAGCTCGAGCGGTTGCGCAGATATTTCCATTTTAGTGGATTTTAGATGCCATTGGTCCATTGAAAAACACTTTGACCCAACCTTGCAGCGTAAATAATGACAATAGCAGCACACAATGTAGAGATCGAATCGCTTTACAAAATGACGTATTTTGAGTCTCACAGGCCTATTTTAGAATCCGTTTAGACCTAAATCTTACATCCTTAAGAACCGCGTAGCAAAGCATCATATACACTATAGACGGTTATTTGCTCTACAAAACGAGCCCAATTTAACTCAGATATCTACACCGGTTGTCAAGTTGCATAAGTAACGTGATTTTGAACCCCATCGTCACCCGACAAGAGCGCTTTGATCGACTTTTTCGGGGGAAGATGTTGTATTCAGGCTTCATGAAATGAATAGAGAATAGCTATAGAACACAAATAGAGATTTTAAGCTTCCAAATGAGCTATGGTATGAATTCAAATACCCAGCCACAGTTGAGTTATGCCTGTCATCATAAAAAACCCAATAACCAACATTGTCAAATTGCACAGCTGCGACAGGCAGTGAGAATTCAATTACACTCACAGGCAGTACACTTAGAATTCAATTAATTAAATGTATTGCACTGCAAATTGTGTAAACCTATATGTTTTGCCCGTTAATTTATAACACGAAAGAAATATTTAGTTCGTACTACTCTGTGTAACTCTAATTGTTGGCTACAAATTACTTTAGTTCTTCAAATTCAAACTCAGATTTAAAAACTCAAATTCAAATGCTACCCCAAGGTAAAGTGAGACTAAAATCGATTTTTGATGCCTAGTTACTGAGTACTAGGTTCGCAGCACGTATTCATACCAAAATAATATGAAAATAATGTGCGACATGGACGTTATTTTGGAAAAAAATTTGTGGACACTGAAGATAAATTTTTACCAAGGCTAAATTATATAAATTAATCAAAATCATTGAAATACGCAGGGGAATTATGAAATGCAATAGAGGAGTTTCGTATATAATTAATTTTTTTCCATTCCTATGTAACTTAAGTGTCGAAAATTAGATTATTGTCCTCTGCATCCTCCACAAGTAAACTACATAATTCCATTTTAGGTAATCATCCACTACATATTGATGTCCACTAAATTTATGGTCATATACATTATAGTTGCGTGTAATTTATTGCATTGGCCATTTTTATTCAGATTTTATGTGTTCAATACAGTTTACTTACAATGGTAAAAGGTATGTACAATTTCTACACTAAGGTTTATGTAGAGACAACATAAACTGAATATGAAAATTAATGCAACCGTTCTATTAATAATAACGTACAAAATGCGTAACAATGCAAAAGACTTTTTAGGTCAGCGCATATCACGGAAATAATTATAATTGTAGAGCTAGAGCAGTACTATAGTAAAAAGAATAATAATAATTATATCATATTATACAATCTTTGTATCAAAGTAACGAAGCAAAGTGAACCACATCAAGAACTCATGTAAAACCATTGTAAAAACAAACTATGACATACTTTGATGTTTTGTTGCTTACAAAAGTACCACCTCGCGAAGCCAAAAGTGTCAGTTTTCACGGCGAGAAATTATTGCCATGTCTTCTCGGTAAGGTGGCGTCAAAGTTACGGTAAAAAACTTGTATAAGGATACAACAATTACGGGTTATACTGCAGCATCCAACACCAGGTATAATTCTTAAATCATTTTTCGGCCAAATATCAAAGTCGTTCAAGAATTGCGCCATGCATGACAGCACATTTTTTGGTATCTCGCCCAAAATCGTTGCTCCTGTGACGATGTTGGCTAACCCCAAAGTTTCTTAGAAGTTTTAACTGATTATGGGATAAACAAAACAAAATCACGTTGCGCAATCGTCGATGTCCAAGCCTCATTACCGCATGTCATTTCGGACTTTTGGCGATACAGCCTAAATCTCATCATAAATTTGAGAACAGAAACAGTATCTCACCTAAGGAATAGTCAAAAAGTGGCATACCTTTGGTAGCTATGTAGTAATAATTATTGTGGCATAGAAAAATGTATTAACGGGTGGGTACAACTGTCTGAACGCAAAGTAGTTATATTTGGCTACGCTACAGTTATTACTTTATTAACTTTGTAACCGAAACCTGTAACGTTAAAGACATTTGAACAAATCATGGCATTTAAAAAAATTTAGACAATCGTAGACTATCCTTTTAACTTCAAAAATTATGTTCGGGTATTATTACACGAGGTGTTGCGAGATATCTCGAGCGCGGTGATATATATCTCAGCGTAGCTCGGAAATAGAAATTGTCGGCTGAGTAGGTCAGTGGTTAGAGCAGAGGCATGTAAAGCCTAAAATCGTGTGCTCGAATCCCACCTCTGTCGACATTATGACATCCTAGACTTCTTTTTAGCTTCAAAAACTATTATGTAGGTATAATCATGTAGTCATCCCAACATTGAACCCAACGTTGACGACAAAAAGTTCGATAGTTGAGCAAGCCGCCAGGGCTCGCCAGCTTGCTAACTGACAAGCGACTGCCGGCCAAAGTACGCGGAAAGGTATACCATGCGTGTATCCGGCCAGTGCTTGTCTATGCCTCCGAAAGTTGGGCACTCACGAAGGAAGCTGCCGCTCCTCTACTCACAACCGACAGAAAGATGATGCGGTGGATGACCGGTGTGCGATGGGAAGACAGGAAACCTAGTGAGGAGGTTGCAGCCACACTCGGCCTTATGCCGCTGGAAATAGAGCTGCAAATTCGAAGACTACGGTGGTACGGTCATGTGCAGCGGAGGACGAGTGGAATAAAGAAAATGGTCGCAGGTGTCAAATTCCGAGGGATAGCACCACGTGGAAGACCCAAGAAGAAGTGCGAAGAGGTGGTGGAAGAAGATATGCGATTGATGGGTCTGCGAAAAGAGGACATCCAACGCAGGGATAAATGGAGAAACGCGCTGAAATCATGGTACAGTCGAACTCGTTGCGCAGGCGATGGAACCAATCGACTCTAAAGATTGTGGTGGTGGTGGAATCATGTAGTCATCTTTGAAGTGTGGCTTCCCTAAAATTCATAACCAATATTTCTACAATATTAGACCAAAACTTGGATTTTTAACAAATAACGCCTAGTAACGAACGCCCACCCAGAATAACAAAAATAATAAATGAACAGGAATAGTAAGTAGCTATGATACAACCACAAAAATAGGCAACCGGAGTCAGATATATATTTAGATTCCAACTCGATGGTTATGTCTAAACAGCGTTTGCTAAGGTTGTGTTTTATCAAATTTCGTACGGTTGTGATTACTAAACTCTTTTCAACTACTACACAACAGCCTATCGATTGCGTTGCGGCGGATTCGGGCTGATATTGTCGTATACGGCACAAGCCTATCATTACGGTGCTGGCTTAAAACCCAAAACTGGATTTTTAACAAATAACGCAGTAACGAGCGCCCACCGAATAACAAAAAATAATCAATGAACAGGAATAGTAAGTAGCTACGATACAACCACAAAAATAGGCAACCGGAGCCAGGTATATATTAAGATCCACACTCGATGGTTATGTTTTATCAAATTTCGTACGGTTGTGATTACTAGAACTCTATTCAACTACTACACAACAGCCTCTCGATTGCGTTGCGGTGGATTTGGCTGATATTGTCGTATAAGCCACAAGCCTATCATTACGATGATAGAAGCTCTCTAGTTCAGGACGTTAAATCGTTTTTTTACATTTGCAATCGTCAAACAGTTTGGATTCTGGAAAATAACTGGAAACAAGGATGCTAATATAACTCTCTACCTTCCACATTTGAGCAGATTTGCATACTATATATCACCTCCATTAGTAATTTCAGTAGATAAATCACCAGAACTCACCATCCTGGCGTCACTTCAGTCTTGGTTAACCCGCATTTGTCACTATCAACATAGCCTGACACGCTGTTATTTCTCAGAGTGTTTACGTCGTTATTATGATGATTAGTATCGTCACTGGCTGGAATTCCATTGTTCTCAGACGATTCTTGCAATTTCTTTTCCAATAAGTCGTCGGTCGCTGCAAGTTCGCCGTAACCGTTGCAGTCGGTCGTTATCTCTTCACGCGTACATTCCGGGCATTCACTAACTGCACTGCTTGTGCAGTTGCTGCACGAAGCCACCATACCCGACCGGTCAGACTCATTATGGCCGGATTGTTGACATTCGGGAACCTGATTACAGCTTGTGCCAAGGCCCGACTTGGGATCACAGAAGCGCAGTTGTTCTTGATACATAGCACCAATATATCCAGAACCAACGGTGGTCATTGCAGCGCGTCGCTCGTCATCAACTCGTACAAAACAATCCATTAAGAATTGATACTAAAAATGTGAAAAAAGTATTACGCATCTACAGTGGAAAATGAAGCTACTAATGCGCTGCCAAAAATATAATACCGGATTTCCAGCAACCAACAGTATCCCATGAACGTAAGTTTTTCATTATAAAAACGGGTAATATTGTAAGGTAAGGAATCAGAGTGGTCCATGAGGAAACGTATGTCTCATTATATAGAAGAAATTACTTTGCAGCAGCGAATTAATATGTTTCACATGTAGTATTGTACTTTCGCACGGTCCCCATAAACATTTAGGTCAAAATCCAGCACAATTATTGACAGTCATCTATATTTTTACACGAAAAAAATTTTCAAGTCTGTAGAAAAAATATACATGTTCAGCCGTTTTCTCATTCAGAAAAAGTAATCGCCACAACTGACTGCCACCTTACGAGCTAGCAGCGACCAAACAACAACCAAGTTGTAAAATTTCAGATTACAATTTTATTTTTCCACGAGTACATTGCGAATCAACAGCAAGAATTGGTCATTTGCGGTGAGTGATGTATATTATGCCTATGATGCTCCGAGTGTTGTTCAAATGGTGTTATAATCATTAATCACTAACTAAGTTAATATGCAATGTATATGTAAATTATTAATATTATACCGTAATACAAGTATAACAAGCGGTCGCAATAGTAGAACTTATAATCTGGGTTTAAAAAGCGATTGTTGAGCTTCTAACACAATGTAAAACAATATTTATCTTAGCTATTCTCGACCAAGTTGCAAACATTTTCCAAAGAGCTGGCAACAAACAAATTAAAAGTGCAGTTTCAGTTTAGCGAACGAACAGCACCATACATGCACGACGTGCCAGGAGGTTCGGCCTTCGGCCTCTTAACGGGATGAGCTTGTCGGTAATGGTGGGTGGGGAAGGGTGGTGAGGCGCCGTCTATGGGTTCGGCTCCTCTGGGAGCTATCAGGGGATCGGCCCTAGGCATAAAGGGGGATCCGACACCTCAGGTTCAACAATCACTTTCTCTCTGTGAGCATGTATGAACAGGACTTATTCCCGACGAGTACTGGAGCGGTAGCCAATATAATAGAGAAGGGGCGTCTGACAAACGGCTAAGAACATAGAAAAATCTATAAAAAATAGAGTACCATTCTCAACAAATTTCTAAGGAAAACCCTAACGGGACCAGTATAGCCATGAATACAACCAAAAATCAAAAACAATTGGCACTCATTCCAGTATCGAAATTCACTTATCGGACAAAGCACCACTTAATTTCCCTGAGTAGTATGGACTTATACAAAGAAAAGCACTCCAATTTCCTATTTTCACAGCACTACTAGAATACTCGTCAAAATTCTACTTGGTTCTCCCGTTATTAAAATTGTGAGCGTTTTAGCCTCGATATAGGATGATCACTCCTAATAAGGTATCTGCGGCTCCGTTGGCCCTTTTTTCCGATTTTAATCATGTAGTAGTAATATATGAAAAATTTGGTTTCCTGTAAATGCGACTCGTTGGCAGTTTTATACGAAGTTTTTAAAGGTTGATTTTACGTTAGGTAATACACAATAGTTCGACAAAAGGCAGGTTGCAACACGGTTATTGCTGAAAGCAGTTATGAACATGCTCGTATACTAGGTTATATTGTAGGCCAGTTGGTGCCATGTACGAATCATACATGGATTGTGATAGATTCTTTATCAAACGGGACACACAGTCAAAATATTAAAAACAGGAACCAAAATTATTTAACGTCGCAATAAAAATTCTCAAATTTTTTTGCAAATTAATTCAATATTAAATGGGATACACCATCAAAATGCAAAAATTAGAAATCAAAATTAGACGATGTTACAACGAAAATCACCAAAATATCACATAACTGATAAATAGAAGCAGAAGAATAAAATAAAAGAATGCCAACAAAACGGCGATGCAACTATCAAAATAATCATAACTAATGTGGCTGGTTCAAGACGTAGATGGGGCACGTGGTTAACACTAATGTACATAATGCACTGGTTTTTCCTCATACGCGACTAAACTTAAGATGACCCCGCTCATCACCCTATTTGGTTATTTTGCAAAAACCTGAGTTACGAATAGTTTGTAGTCAGCCGAAAAAAGCTATTTTTATCCGCAAACAAATTGCTAAATGTTGTTCGGATTTGTGATGTCAAAAATCTGTTTATTCACTAAAATAACTAATAAACGTTAGGACAGTTTCGCATATGACGTTACTATAATTATTACATTATATTTTTGGCGAACAGAGACGAATCCTATCAAAAAGTTAGGAAATGTTACTGAACTGTGATTAACAGATCGAGAATAAGTTAGGCCAAGCAATGAACCGAATACAACTTCTCATATGTTCCGTAACAATGCGTGTAGTTTTGACACCACGGATTCCAAAATAGGATGACTGGTGGGGTACTCTTAGGTTTAGTTACGCATAATGCAATCACAGACATCAAGACACTTAATGCCGAGTGCTTCATGATGAATCGTCTGTAGACATCGAGATGTCAAATGGTGACCGTCAAGTCTGCATTCTGGCGATCACAATCTTCAACGTGGTCATCGATTGGATTATGCGCTCTGTCGAGAACGTCCCATTCCAAGTCACTGATAGCGTATTGGTGGAACATCAGTCTTCTCGTTGATTCGGTTCCAAAGCGCACTACAGCTCATCAATCAAACCTGCGCGAAAGTTTGGTCTACGTATTAGTACGCTGAGAACCCAGGTGAGCAATTAGGTTTCATCGATCTTATCGTCTCTTTTGTAATCGAACCTCTGAAAATGGTGAGCGCTTAAGTAAATCCTGGGTCGAAGCTATCTGCTTCGGTAGTCACCACATCGCATGGTGCAGCGGCTCGAACATCAAAGACATATGGTGCTTTCGGGAAGCTTACACATACAGTTATAAACTTAATGGTGTATAATCACTTATTTAAATGGTGTAAATATTTCAGTGAATTCTTCCTATAATATAAGACATTTTGCAAGAATGTGGTGCATCTCTGTGGTCAGGAAATACAAGGATCAATCTATTTTTGCGAAATCAATGTCTGGCATTACCTAGTATAAACCTACCAGTACATGAAATTATTTTATTAATCAGCATCACTTTATTTTGTTGTCTAAAGATGTGTAGAAAATTATTAAAAATTAACTCAATACGAAAAAGCTCAAAATGACAAATACATTCCAGCCTCCACTAGTTTTAAAGCGCATCGCCATACTAAACTTACAAAAGGTGTAAACACCTTCACACGCTTCGGTTTTTTGCCATTTTTCGAATAGGTGAACGTAAAAGCACCAGCGTCGTCTTCAATTGACGATGATATTATTTCGGACCATGGAAATTCCACGGTCTGGTTCTAAAAATAGAGATAAATTTCGTACATAAGTATATTCACCAACACGCTATTTACTAGGGATTGTTTAACGGAAACATGAAATCTTACAGAATTAAATGCAGACAGCGTATTAAGTCGAAGTTTGAAAATGTTATAAACAACATACACGTTGCAACAATCAGAATTCGCTGTGATCTGAGCAGCATTATCGTTCTGTTTAATGCACACAAGAACTAATGGATCAAACATAGTTAATGCGACTAGGTTATAAATGTTTTATAATTCGTGATTATTTAAGTAAATTTCACATTTTGAACCATACGTATTGGTACGATAATGTCGGAAACAATAATATAAATACGCAATTTAACAATAATAAGATGTACGTATAACATACAAAATTTCGCCAAAATGTAGCTATGCGTATTCTACGGCGCAGCTTTCAGAAGCATACACAAAATTCAATAAATATATTGGTGCAAATTTTATAACCATTTACGACTCCTGCTGCAAATATAATGTTTCAAGATAAGCAATTTCGACAAATTAGTAAAAATAATTAACCTACTGGGCAATGGCATTGCCTATAACTGAAGCACTTTCAAATATACTATGGAACTGGACGAACCTAGCCGTGTTGGTCTGCAACAAAGACAGGTTAGATAACGAGCACATTTCGTACAAAACTAGAAAGGATTACTTGACGTGTTCCGTCAGGAGCACACGCTTCGAGTCGAAACGATTTTTCGCCAACAGCCGGGATCACATGGCCTCCACCGTCTTTACGCGAATCGCATGTGCAGAACGGGAATGTCACATAGCCGTAGCCCGAAAGTGAGCGAGCCAATGAAAGATACTAAAAACAGTAGACAAAGTATTTACAGGGACAATATATGAAAAGTTAATAACCAAATCACACTAAATAATTTTTTATCGCTTCGACGCCCAATTACTAAGCAACCAAAAATAATACCAAAACAGACGTTATACGTTTCATGCACATAGTTTATAGTTAGGGGGCAGAAAACCGGATTTGGAACTGGCTCCGCAAATGTGACCAGTAATTATATTTGTTGCACCTGAAAATATATCACATTAGACTGAATAACGTGCTAAAAAATATGCAACTAAACAGATAAATAAAGCACAATACACTGGCTCTCGAAAAATAAAGTAGGCATTAGCACGTCATAGAGACTTTCCAGGTCCTGATGGTATTTTCCACTCTTCCTGAAATCAGGAGGCCCTTTAAAATCAGCATAGCACTTAATTATATTCCAGTCCTTTCTTTGGAGACAGACTAAAATTGTCTTCATCCCAAAACCGGGAAAAGACGACTATACCAAGCCCAAGGCAGTCAGAACTTTAAAAAGCATGGATAAATTTGGTTTTCCAAATCTCATCAAAACTTCGATATATACTATTAAGTACCAGAGTGGTTGTACTTGAAAAGTGACACATTAAGGAAGCAGTCACAGCTACTATGAGATTTCCCTAGGGAGGAGTACTTTATCCTGTGCTCTGGTGTATGATAGTAAATGGTATTACTAGGAGACTTAACGATAATCGGGTTCTGATGACCATGTCCTTTTGACATCCTCTAGATGTCTTGAGGCCACTGGTCTTCAAAGATCTCTAAATGCACTTCATGTATGATGTGATAGATAGAGGTCTCTCTGTCAATGCAGGAAAGTGTAAGGATGTAGTCTTTCAAGGAAAAGAATACTGGTTAGTCCAATGTATGTTTTCATTGTCACACAACTATAACAGTGCTGACTGTAGACAAACTAGAGATTACTTTGATAAACCCGACAAAATTAGGCCAAAATTCTTTTGAAGCAGAATAAAGATCGCATGAGAATTGCCACACAATTTTGGACAGGCCATATTACATGTAATTCCCATTTACATACAATAGGATTATCAGATAATAATTTGTGCACATACTGTACAAATGAGCTAGAGACTCTTAAAATCTTGTTAATGGACTGCACAGCTTTAAAGAAATTACGAAAGACATTCTTTAGAACCGAGATATTAAATGAGAAGTGCTGTCGTAATCTGAACTTATCAAGAGTTGTTGTTTTATAGAAAATCAGTGCAGAATATAATTTATCTAGCACTTGGGGTCTGAATAGGGCCATTTTGGCGTAGTCAGGTTTTTATACCCATCTTTTTACTTATTTATCTATGTGTCGAAAGCTTCATTTCAGGTTATGTATACTAAAAGATTATTTTTAGGTCACCACCACATTTATATCCAAAGCTCATTTTTGGAGACTGTGCAACAAATTAAAATTTCATTTAGATATGACCGGTTATCAACAGACTTCTACTCCGTGACATAAAAAGCGGAAATAACGCTAGCCCTTTAACCTATAAAATTAAAGAATAAATGGCAGACATCACATAGAGGAGATTGAAACTTTTATAAGATTATAACTAAATACCGTAAATGCAGTTAGCGGATGTTCACAGCACTCGTATCGTGTGAATAATAAGAGCCACAATGTTCGAACAAGTTAGGCGGACCTGGTAAAGTCATTGATGGATTTAGTGTTAGCAAGCTTATAATTAATTGAAACTGGTAGTCGACTTCAACACTTAGTTTGTTCCTACATACATCACAGAATAAGTCGTCGCTTCACTGCTGTTAAAGGCTATAAATCAAACCTTTAACGGGTTTTCCTTTAAAGACCATGTGACGGCCTTAATTAGCCCAATGTTTTAAGCGAGGTAACAACTATAGAATTGTACCCAATACAATCATATAATTGTTTAAGGTGCCCCAACAGTTTTTGGCAAAAGCGACAACATAATACATGGTTACGGATGGAAGCACGGCTGGGACTCACAACCTTATTCATAGGTTGAGTAAGCATCTTTGGCTTTAGTATCACTGCACGAATTTTCTCACTGGGCTTACAGTATAAGCAATGTTATATTTAGAGAGGCGGCGAATGTATTTTATATCAGGCATAGACTTACGTAAAATATCCATCCATACTCAAGCACTACCGATACTGGCTTTAAAAAGGTAATAATTCCTTTTCGAGTAACCTAAAACTGCTAAGCACTCCCTTGCTTTTTTCGCCTCTGGTCAGAGACTCAGGCTAGGCTCTGACCTCTAACTAACAAGCATGGAAGACCGCAACTAGGTGACAAGCTAGACTATGAGTTTAGCAAATAATGAAAAGTGTACCAAAAATTTTGATAAATTGACAAAAATTCGGTATCGTTTTAGCAAAAATCTGGAAAAAATGACAAAAATTAAATAAGATTTTTCCAAAAACGGGTAAAGTCGACAAAAATTGGACAAAATTTTAGCAAGCATTGTGGAAAATGGGGGAGGCAAAAATTGTGGTGGTCAGAAACGAAAATTTTAAGGGTCAGAGAGAGGGGTGTCTTTTGTGAGTCATAGGAGCCAACGACCGGCCATCCATCCTCCCACTACAAAAAACCGAGGAAAGATTTTATGTTATAAAAAACTATCATTTCTGCCGTAAGAATTTTGCTACTGGAGCCAAACACGAAGGAAGCTTTTCGATGACCGAGCAAATATAATACACTGTAATAAATCTATACTGTTATAATGAGCGAAATGTTAGCAAAGTTAAGCCTACCACATCTGATGAAACAAAATATAATCAAGTAGCAACGGTTTATTCACCTCGTCTTTTCGTTTGACATCTTGCAGTGCTTTTAATTCGTACAGTTTGGCACCGGGCTGAATTTGACTCTTGTTCACATCCTCAATAGCCTGAAACAAACACAATAAAGCGATAATATTGCTTGTGTTTCGCTATGGCAATTTTTACACAGCTGTAGTGAATTTTAATACTTTTAAATTCAACAGCCATGACATCAGTCTATTAATCACCGGGACACTAGTTAGAACCTAATTCCTAAGACGCAACCTCGGGATGGGAAATGGTAGCCAGCTGAATATAGATTGGTATGGCGGTAGTTGTTCTGTTTCTATACCATTTTGTCACATGTGCTTAAGGTGGAATACTAAATATGACATAATCGTGAGCACTTCATTTTACTTTGTTTGTGATATTAGTAAGAAATTTGATGAGCACATAGTCGTCACTGCTGTCGAACACATCAATTATTCAACTGTTCGCTAACACTACAATTAAATTCAACTGTTCGCTAACACTTGACAATTAAAGATGTTAAGATTAACAGTACGGATGCTCTGTGCGAACTAGTTAATATCGTTTCGTCAGACATAAACCTAACCAAAATTGATCACTGTAGGAATTAGAACGCATATGCTGCTTTGTAGATGATCCGATATTTATAGTCATGAACAAGTAAAGGAATTTTGTCTAGACCCGGACAGCAATTTCGTCTGGTAGTCTAAACGTGGACGGATGAAGCTGCGTCTGCACGCGACAGCCATACACAATTTCTTTTTGACGCCAAGGGACGAAGTTTGCTCGCCAGTGCCCGTTTTAGTGCACTAACTTTTGTCTGTGACTGTACTATATACCTGATGATAGAACATTGTCCGCGCCCATTCGTCCCTGTGGCCAATTTCGATTTCTTTGTCAAGCGAAAAGATCCACTTTCGAAGTAAAAGGCAAGTACACGCAGCCGACGAATAGTTTTGAATGTACAAGGAATGTGGAATCTCGTGTGAAGAAATGCGACGTTCTGAAAACAAAAAATATTTGTTTGAATAACTGATGAGCCAATCGAAACACGTTCCATATAACAAACAACAAGCCCCACGGTCTACAAAATATCCGTAAGTTCCACAGGCAATTTATCTGTGGAAACACGGTATTACGATATTTGATAGCCTCGAGTTGATCACACCATCCTGCAGCTCACTAGCCATGCGAAAGCACACTGCAACTAATATTACAATGACTCCGTACACCATTTTGGTCTGGGTGAGTGAGTTAGCAAAACCATAAACATTAAACACAGCATTCATCAAAATCCTAATTAGAAACCATCTGCTTTTCTTAATTTCATTAGCGTCAGGAATCTCTAAAGGATTCGTTAGAGCCATGACACCACTTAATAAATATCAATGGCATGTGAATACCGTTTCAGCAGAGATAACTACACCTCAGAAACATCTAATGAGTACTCCTTATAACCCATACTTTACTTAAGTCACAATAACTATGGAAATTTCATAATATTCCACAGCAACAAATACTTCCATATTGCATTGCTCCACAATATTTACTAGTTAAGGTTAACGCAATAATCTACCAGTATTACCAAATACGGAGTTAAATTTACATAATGTTGTTACCCGAAATTTTTGTTAAAAAATAATTCAAGGTCTGCTAGCATCGCAACACAAATCACGTCACCAAGTGGCTTCACAAGCTCATGTACCCGTGTTTGTACACGCAGCTCCAAACTGCGCAGAACTAAATAACCCCAACAAGGCTAGGTCTCGTGACACGTCTTGATCTGGGAAGTATCATAAAAGCCGAACATAATATCGCAGAGTACAAGCAGGTTAGAAAAATGTGCTACTGCCTGACAAACCCGATTCTTTCAACACTGCTTTAGTAAATTCGGAGAAGAAGTGAAAAAAGGGGCCAATACTGGCCAACACGACGCAGTTACATTTAATCTGATACACGCTGAATAACTGATTATTATCAGCGCGCGTTGTCAGTGTAATGCGGTCAAAGAAAACTAACAAGCGACGGTATACTAGAAAAATTTACCCAAAATGTCGAAAATCTGAGTTTGCTGAGTATTATTTCATTCTGGTACACACATGTCTGTAACTGATTTGAAAATGTCAAAATTTGATGTATTCGCAAATTAGATATGAGTGTTTTAGCCAGCTGTAGTAGCTCAGAGAGCCAATGACTGCCCACTGTGGGTTTATAGAACGAATACCAACACCATTTTACCGGTTAAAATCATAACCAACATGATTTCATCATACAATACACTGTACAAAGGCATATAAATGTATTAATGATGTCCATTTTAGCTAAAAGCTATAAATGTTATAATTATGTGTATTTGTATTACAGTTTCGATTTTTTTTCATGCTGGACACTTCATCGACATTCGAGGGTTATTCTTTCGGCTGTGACAACAAATACAATATGCCTAATACTTCTACTCCTGTTCGTAATTACTTATCGTTAATTCAGATTTACTACTGGCAATGAATTATAAACATGTCAAACAAGCAATATTTTTTCAAATTTTGAAGATTTTTGTTTTCGGAGTATAATTAATTTTTATCCACATCTAAAATGCATACCGTGACAAACAGCATCAGAACAAATGTGTAGCTGATAATCTAAGCTAATGATAAAAACTCAAATTGTCTTCTGTTGTTTACTTATCACTAAAGGTAAATCTAACCAAAATTGTAGTCGATAAATTCGAACAAAGCAAAATAGTTTGCAGTTTCGGTTGACATGTTTAGCCGACGAATCAATGCCTATAACGAAAAATCAGCTGTAAGCTAAATCCGAATGTTACAATAACTAATAAGCATCGATAATAAACATTGTCATGTCGGTGAGTTATTATTAGCAGTAAAGCCAAATCATCGGTAAATATAACATGGTCCCCATTTTCTTACTAAACGGTAAATATAGTACTTAGGTCGCGAAGACTAAACAATTTGCGTTTACAAAAATAAGACCGTAGAGGTAGTACAGGGCTTCGTGGGCTATGATGTCACCAAGCTTTAACAGAGAACAGACAGTGACGCTCGTTTCTCAAACGAAAATATGAAATATGAAAAGTATGTATTTGAAAACTGAAGGTATGAGCTGAGCAACATACTGATGAGAATACATTTCGGGTAAATCGTACTCTGCAGCCACAAGTTAACAATGAGACCCTTCACCGAATAAAACGCATTAAAACACAATTTTGCTTCATAAAATGGCTGTTGACAACTAATTTAAGAAAGGGTGGCATGTCGCATACAAATGGCTAAGGTTGATATGGCGTAAAAATAAAGCCGAAAGGCGCTATATTGGAAGTTGCTGGATATCAGATTTTCATTGGACATTTTCTGATTTAGTATATGTGGAATGCTGAATTTTGAGGTTCCTACTAAAGAACCCCATGTTTTCTAAATTTTATACAGTCTAAGATAACATTGTACTCACATACCAACCCACCCGAGTAGGACACAATTTTCCTACTAACACATTCAAATGACAGCTAAAATGTGCCTTCTCACATGAAAACAAGCTATTTTGCTAATATTAATGTCAAACTTAGCCCATTGATGCTAGATGCTTCGCTGGGAGCGCTATGTTCTACTGTTTGCGATGGCTTTAATAAATTGAATCCTAAGAGCTCGAAACATAATGGAATGCCTATATATTATATCTTAAACCGTGTGACACAACACCATTATTATGCAGTTTAAAATACGATTCAGGAGATAATCTGTCTCCCAAACGCCATGCGTTTTATTGTTATTTGACATACGTGAGAAACGATGGAAAGTACATTAAAGGGCGCGTAAAATAAGAAATATTGAAGCAGAAAGTTCCCCACACGCTACTAGTGCAAAGGCTATACTCTACCAGTAGTCATCTATATTCCTGTAATGTTGGTAATGCGTGTTTGTGAGCATAAAAATTAATCTTACCATGATACAATAAGCTCTATATTTACTTGGTATCTATGAGCCTTGGCAGAATTGCACGAAATACATTGTATATCTTTCGAATCCGCGAGTAAACTTTAGGCCATTCTAAGAACCATCCTGTGGTGCCATATCAAAATACCATATTGCGTATAAGATACTAAACTTGGTTCGGTATATAAGATCAAAATTAAAAACAAATAAACTCACAAACAACATGAAATATAATCTGGGACCTGAAAACGCGAACGGACTATCATAAGGTAAAGATTTCATGTATGTCTGCTTTCAAGGAGGTTTAACCGCTATCGCGCGTCTCTAGGAGCATTGGAAAACGTTAATAACCTGTTCACTAGAGCAAAATTGTTTCCGCCGCTAAGACATATAGTGCAGAAAAACTCAGTCAGTAACGTTAAGAAAGGTGTTTGCAAATCCTCTGCAAAAGAAAAATTAATATGAAACTATATAAGACCGCAAAACTCTTGAATCCCCATTAAAATGTATTAAATAGAAAAGTTGGACCCTAGATAACAAAACCATAGTATTCACTCAGCGTGACTAACATAAGAAGACAACCGTTATGCATAAGGTACGAGCCATATTCGTGTCCACAGCTGCCCAGAAATTGGTCCTGTTCAGGACGTGTTGCTCAGCAAAGTTGTAGATCTAGATGAGCTGACTCTTATGGTCCTGATGCCAAGCTGGTGTCTGATATATGGGCTGACAAACACCTTTACTCGTATTGTCAGATCTGGTAAAGAAACCTTAAAGACAATAAAAACCTTTTTTGCCGTTTTTACAAGTAAGATGGATCAGAGCTGTTCGCGATCAACTAAATGGCACACCGTAATCACATTTGATATCGAACAAAAATTCATCAATCTGAAGCTGAGTTACGAGTAATAATGTCAAACAAACAAAGATATTTTCAAGGTTTACACCCAGCGCCCTCAGTGGAAAGTCCGCCGGCTTCGTTGGGTATGTTCGATACAAAGTAGATAAAAATAAACATTACCCGATAAACTGTGTCGGTGTTGCTGTTGCGTTTAACCGTAACCGTAACGGTGCTCAGATCTGGCAGTAGAATTCGAAGATCGACTTCCGTAATTGCAGCCTGTAATTTTCGACTAATGGTTACAGTACTATACTATGAATAGTATTACGTGAATTATATACAGTACGGTATTCCAGTAGGCGTAATACGGGTCTAAACTCATGTCGAACCCTTTACTAAAGTCATCCAGTGCTCAGCTTGAACAAGCAGCGCGATGTCTACTTTTTAGCGACTTCCATAAAATCTCCCGAATTTAGTATTGTTCAGCTTTATTGTCAAAATCGGTAGCATAATCGTCTACAAGGCGGTATCGATGCCGTTACTTTTGGGGGTTAAGTAGAAATACGTAAAAGATTACATATATTCTTAACTGATTTTTAACCTCATAGTACAGAACAGTAATGTTTTTCGTATCAACTTAATGCATCTTTAAACCGTAGAAAGATAATGTTTGTCACAACAGCTTGACGATTTTTATAAATATACATAATAGAGTTACTTAAGCTGTATCAACATACCTAGGTTACTGATCTAATTGAACCTCGTTCTTTTAACACGCTGGTGTAAGACTGAATTACGGAGAAACATTTCTGAAGGATGCATACGAAATGTTTAAGATAACATGGATTTTTTACGCCTCTGAAAGTAAAAGTCAGAGCACTTGGTCACCTGTGACCCTCACAAGAGAGAGGAAGGGAGGTCGTAAGGGGGCCAAGACCATGATTTTTGCAAATATTCGGATTTTTTGTAAAATGTGTGCAAAATTTTAGCAAAAATTGGTAAAAATCTGAAAAATCGTAGTAAAAATTTGGTTAAATTGGCAAAAACAGGGCAAAAGTTTAGCTAAAATTATGGATGGAAATTAGTCAAAATTTTTGCAAAAATTGGGAAAAATGTAGCGAAGCCAAAGTTATGGTTGTCGAAATAGAAAATTTTAGTGATCAGGGAAGGAGAGGAGCTGACCAATAGGGGTCATAAATAGGTCATATTTATAAAAATAGTGATAGCCAACATACAGGCCCAGGATCACACATAACAATATTCGTTTTAAGAAAACCGGAATACGTCAGTTGAAATCCATTTTAAACACGTAGCCGCACGTCACGAAAAAATGCCGTGAACTAAACCACGTAAAGGCTGAACTTACAGACCTGATCATAAGTCAGAAATATAATGAGCGAATATGACTGCTATCAATGATAGCTACTACTAAAGCAAGTCTCACTAGATGATATGCTAATCTATTTTATGCAATAATACACTAGAATCAGTTTAAAATCTTAGGATTAGTAGAAAATAAACAAACCTCAGCATTATTTTGATCCATAAGAAATTCTTGCATGATATCAGACTCTGCAATGACACGAACGGAGCACACTGAAACATTGATTTCTACACACTAGTAACCCGTAAAACGATAACAAAACTATCGTATTCAACGTACCGAAAAACCTACGTAGAGGTCATTTTTAATCTCCTGCACGCAATGTAAAACCAAAAATGAATAAAGAAAAAGTTTTGGAAGTCCGCTCACCAACCCTAAACCCATTGAAATCTTCTGAAAAGACAAAAAAATATTTGTACTGAATCCCAGATAAACAAACCATAGAATCCTGCTTTCTGAAATTCGTATGCATACACTATCCTTGATGCCCACACGCTACATATTACCAAACAAATGAAGACGCTCTCAAAAAAACTCTTAGAAACGAGTTTTTTACTATTTGTAACCGGCACCAATACATCGTCATCGCTTTTACTAACTAAAAATTGTCTAAATCCATCCACCTAAAGATGAGCTATGAGTCACACCCATAGACAAAACATATAAATCTTTACACATACCGCCTCAGTGAAAACTCTGCTCACTTCGCTCGATCCTTTTCAAATATGAAATCACAATGCATTGCTACAAGCATCGAATGCAGTTTCCAAGTTACAGTTTTCATAATTCAAATCATACGTATCAGTGATTTACGAATATAAAAGAACGATCTTGGTCTAGGGGAATAGCTTCGATAAAATCGCATGCATTTTTGCCGAACAATTATAGATCACACAGCTAGTATTTAATTTAAGTACATAATCTCTAATGCGATATTATTTGCTCATTCCTAGCTGTCTTTGCTGGAGGTTAAAAATATATTAGGACCCGGACGAAACATGTGCTATATCATTACAACAATAGCGTTTCCCCTTGTATGCATTTCCAGTCGAAAATATCGAATATGATACTATTACGATTATTATTAGCATTACCCACAGATACGTTACTATATATCACATTCTTCAGCTTATGCATCGTTAGCCTAGAGGTATGTCATTGTGCGTTTCGCGCTGTCCCACTTACATTTCATGAGTGGGCAACTAATCTATCCCCTATGTTTCATCGGCGGACATTTTGTCCCCTCCAGGATTGCGTGGGAAATACAGTGCTTGGGACAATGTCCATCCCTCGCAATACAGGGGCAGCGCAAGACATACCGCAAAAAGCTTTAGCCTGGATATGCCTATATCAAACGGCTCAGATTAGGCCCACTGGCGCAGCGGTGCACATCATACGTCAATCTCGAATAAACTAATCTCAGCTGCTTGATCAAAGAAACCACACACCACCTTTCCATAATGGATGCAAAGCCAAGTCGAGTTGGATGATAACGAGAGACTGGGTGCTGCCGCCAATATTCAGACAACGCTTCTACGCGAAAGTATACTAAACGTGTATCCAATCGAACCGCGACGAACACCAAGGAAGAATATTGCCGCACCTGATAAGCAAAGGCGTTGCTCTGACATCGCCGCTTATTTGTTCTGCATCCAGAAACCTCAATCACCAACCTACCCCTACTCTCGCACAGATGAACAAACAGCTAAGAACATGCTCACAAAATGCTTTACTAGTGAGGCCACTTTATGTTCATAGACTTAAATTGTCTTAAGTAACGCTGGTTTATCAAGTTAAAATGAAGCACATAGATGAGTAAAAGAAGCAGAAACCTAATTATCACCACTGTCCTAAGATGTTACATCAAACGAATCACTTAACTTAAAAATAAATCCTGCTCCACTGAAACTATATAAGAAATATGGAACGTGAACACTATAAGCCTGGTTATAAATTTGTGATCCATACAGGATCGTTACAAGATAGATTTATCCTGACCATAACCTAATGGACAATATTTACGGATTTTGGTCGCAAACTACCCTCGGAAATGATCCCCCAAAGACAATAGTTCTGTGAGCGGACTTGAAGTCGTTTCTCCGCACCAGTAGATGTGCATAAGAGTTGCAGTTGCATTTGCAATGGTATTACATATGCAAGTTTAGGTCATGTGTCGACCTGCCCGTACGAAGGAACCGATAGTACGAAATCCTCTAGGCGCCACACTTATAGTCGTTACTAGCTATGTATGACGGCCTCGCTATGCATTTACCAGTGCCACAGTCTGCACCGTCATCGTTTTCATGATTATAATTATATACATATCAGGGAGTAACAGGAATTCCGGTTCCGACGAAAATCGAGTTCCGGTAAAGGGCAAAAATCATACCGGAACTGGAATTCGGTTTAAGGATTGTGTTTGAAATTTTCCGTTTTTGCTTCATCTATGGTCCAAACATATGTAATATATACACAATGATCAAGTTCCAATGCAACCAAGCAAAAGGAAAGATTAACTCAGCAATTTGCCGTGTGAAACGTAAGTAGGGCAAATAATTTCAGTAGGAATTTTTCATCTTAACCCGCAGGAGTTTGTTAACAAAACAAAGCTAGGTCGATGCTTGTAGCAGCTATTTTGCGCATTCAGAAGTCTGTGGTGTATGTTCGAATTAAACCGTCCAAATCCGTAACAGAGTATGGATTATGTAGAAGTACTTAGCGTAAGCTTGCCTAACATAAATTGCGTCAAGCACCAACCAGAGCGCTTATTAACTTTGTAAATCAGTCTACATTAAAGTAAAGTAACGTTATCTGCAAAGCAGTCAGAAACTGCTTTCTTGGCAATGACCTTTATTTATTGAAACTGTGCGAGCAGTATCATTATAGCATTCTGATTGGAAAGTTATCATCATTATCATCTAAATGACGAGCACTGTTTGCACAACGCTAGCCTAAACAGTGTTTCTTACCACTGATCAGAAAATTATTTTTTATCTATTAATTTCTCTTAGAATCATATAAAATAATAATTACAAGTTTCCTACAGAACTACATGTAACAAACGTATGTGTACTAAAGGGAGGCGACTGGAGACAGAGCGAAAGTGTGTATTCTATGCTCCAAGATTTGTAAGCACATTCAATTTGACGCAGTATACGCAATGGTGTATAGTGGAAGGCATTTTTTGCTCTGGGTATCCAAAAACCGGCATATTGATCGATAAACATTATTAGCTTCCTCAGTCTCTTTAAAGTTTCTGAAAGGCAATAATGCCACCGCAATACTTAAGTTTATTGTAAAAGTTATTTTCAATACATTTTAAATCTACTATACACCTTCATTTCTTCCGTCATCTGTTTTACTATAAGTTTCGAAGCCATGTTCCGGTTCCGGTTTAAATGGACAGTTCCGGTTCCGGTTATTCCCTGATATATATGTATGCATGAATAACCGGAACCGTCCATTTAAACCGGAACCTGGTCACCAAAACTTATAGATAACAAAACAGATGAAGGAAGAAATGAAGTAACAGTGTATTTAAAATGTATTAAAAATTGTTTTTACATTAAACTTAATGTATTGCGATGGCATTATTGCTATTCTGAAACTTTAAAATGATCGAGGAAGCTAATAATGTTTATTTATCGATAAATATGTCGGTTTTTGAACACCCAGAGCAGAAAATGTCTTCCACTATACACCCTTGTGTATATTGCGTCAAACCAAATGTGCTTACAACGCATGGAGTGTAGAATAAACACTTTCGCCCTGTCTCCAATCGCCTCCCTTTACTATACATAAGTTTGTTACATGTTGTTTTGTAGGAAACTTGAAATTATTGGTTTATATTGTTCTAAGAAAAAATGATAGATGGTAATTTTCTAATCAGTGGGCAGAGACACTGCTTAGGCTAGCGTTGGGCAAACAGTGCATCAAATTTCAGAAAGCAGGATTCTATGGTTTGTTTATCTGGGATTCAGTACCGAAATATTTTTTTGTCTTTTCAGAAGATTTCAATGGGTTTAGGGTTGGTGAGCGGACTTCCAAAACTTTTTCTTTATTCATTTTTGGTTTTACATTGCGTGCAGAGGATTTTAAAAATGACCTCTACGTAGGTTTTTCGGTACGTTGAATACGATAGTTTTGTTATCGTTTTACGGGTTACTAGTGTGTAGAAATCAATGTTTCAGTGTGCTCCGTTCGTGTCATTGCAGAGTCTGATATCATGCAAGAATTTCTTATGGATCAAAATAATGCTGAGGTTTGTTTCTTTTCTACTAATCCTAAGATTTTAGACTGATTCTAGTGTATTATTGCATAAAATAGATTAGCATATCATCTAGTGAGACTTGCTTTAGTAGTAGCTATCATTGATAGCAGTCATATTCGCTCATTATATTTCTGACTTATGATCAGGTCTGTAAGTTCAGCCTTTACGTGGTTTAGTTCACGGCATTTTTTCGTGACGTGCGGCTACGTGTTTAAAAATGGATTTCAACTGACGTATTCCGGTTTTCTTAAAACGAATATTGTTATGTGTGATCCTGGGCCTGTATGTTGGCTATCACTATTTTTATAAATATGACCTATTTATGACCCCTATTGGTCAGCTCCTCTCCTTCCTGATCACTAAAATTTTCTATTTCGACAACCATAACTTTGGCTTCGCTACATTTTTCCCAATTTTTGCAAAAATTTTGACTAATTTCCATCCATAATTTCAGCTTAAAACTTTTGCCCTGTTTTTGCCAATTTAACCAAATTTTTACTACGATTTTTCAGATTTTTACCAATTTTTGCTAAAATTTTGCACACATTTTACAAAAAATCCGAATATTTGCAAAAATCATGGTCTCGGCCCCTTTACGACCTCCCTTCCTCTCTCTTGTGAGGGTCACAGGTGACCAAGTGCTCTGACTTTTACTTTCGGAGGCGTAAAAAATCCATGTTATCTTAAACATTTCGTATGCATCCTTCAGAAATGTTTCTCCGTAATTCAGTCTTACACCAGCGTGTTAAAAGAACGAGGTTCAATTAGATCAGTAACCTAGGTATGTTGATACAGCTTAAGTAACTCTATTATGTATATTTATAAAAATCGTCAATCTTTTATGACAAACGTTTTATTTTTCTACGGTTTAAAGATGCATTAAGTTGATACGAAAAACATTACTGTTCTGTACTATGAGGTTAAAAATCAGTTAAGAATATATGTAATCTTTTACGTATTTCTACTTAACCCCCAAAAGTAACGGCATCGATACCGCCTTGTAGACGATTATGCTACCGATTTTGACAATAAAGCTGAACAATACTTAATTGGGGAAGATTTTATGGAACTCGCTAAAAAGTAGACATCGCGCTGCTTGTTCAAGCTGAGCACTGGGAGATGTTGACTTTAGTAAAGGGTTCGACATGAGTTTAGACCCGTATTACGCCTACTGGAATACCGTACTGTATATAATTCACGTAATACTATTCATAGTATCATACTGTAACCATTAGTCAAAAATTACAGGCTGCAATTACGGAAGTCAATCTTCGTATTCTCCTGCCAGATCTGAGCACCTTGGGGGTTACGGTTAAACGCAACAGCAACACCGACACAGTTTATCGGGTAATGTTTATTTTTATCTACTTTGTATCGAACATACCCAACGAAGCCGGCGGACTTTCCACTGAGGGCGCTGGGTGTAAACCTTGAAAATATCTTTGTTTGTTTGACATTATTACTCGTAACTCAGCTTCAGATTGATGAATTTTTGTTCGATATCAAATGCGTTCATTATTTACCACTTAGTTGATCGCGAACAGCTCTGATCCATCTTACTTGTAAAAACGGCAAAAAAGGTTTTTATTGTCTTTAAGGTTTCTTTACCAGATCTGACAATACGAGTAA
>JASANE010023495.1:0-22847 GCA_030248225.1 Trileptium ribeirensis
AGAAATTGCTTTAGGCGCGGTTGTCTGTATGTTCATCTGAGCGGGAGGGGTTGAGTATAGTGACAATAAAGTCACAAAATGTAAAATCATACACGGAGGTGTGCAGGTCCGGTATGGTGTAACAGAAATTGCTTTAGGCGCGGTTGTCTGTATGTTCATCTGAGCGGGAGGGGTTGAGTATAGTGACAATAAAGTCAGAAAATCTCAAATATGTAACGTAAAGACTGATTGCCATATTATAGGGAATGTCTTAGCAATTTTTGTCCTGTAAGGATTTTGGGATTTGTCGAGAAAACTGGGGGGAAATTTGCATAATTTTTTGCCCAACAGAGAAAGATTCGCTAATTTTAGCTGCGTATATGTAAAATTGTGTTCGGGCTATAATTTACCCAGAGGACATCAACAGGGGGCTGGCATTTTTCACTCGCCGGAAAATGGAGTTGCATTTCCATAGCGGCCCTCATGTTCATTTAAAAGGAAAATTTCAATTTTTGCGCATGCATTTTGGTCTGTTTTTTGCTGTGTGTAGTCGTTTTCGACAGTGATGGTATTGTTAGAGGTCCTAACCACCTTATTAAATCACCAAAAGATAGCAAAAACATTTTCAACGTCAAACATGGTAGGTTTTCTAGCGTGAGGTGGGGACGAACATAGAAGTTATGGTGAGACTGGTTCGGAATGCCTGAGTGGGGCATCCCTCATAATGTAAAGGCCAGGCTGATAGAACCATGCAATGTCGAAATACCCTGTGGGCCCTGCCACTATTTGAAGCAGCCGATCAGCTGTTGAGTTATGGAATTATAAAATTATTGCGCTAAATCGTAGCGGCGTTTTGCTGAGTGAATAAGTAACATAATGGTGTTTGTTATATATTATATTTCAGGTTCTGCCTCTTTCTGTAGTGTTCGTACTGATGATGTCATTCAATAATCTTTGTTTGAAATACGTCGGTGTATCGTTTTATTATCTTGGGCGAAGTCTGACAATAGTATTCAATGTGGTATGTGTAATTGTGTTGGATACGTTATGTTTATGTTATCAGGTTGGGTTCGTTTAAATATTCAGTTTTTATTTTAAGGTTGTCGGACGTACCGGTTTTCAATAATATTATATTCGCATAGTATACACGCATTATAAAGGCATAATGGTCTTCGGTATTATAATAAAATGTAAAATATGTTTCTGCCCTGTCGGAAAAAAATTTAGCAAAATCGTCCGCCTCCCCGTCGGAAAATAGTAAGTATTCAAACATATTTAAGCTGGATTTTTACCTGTATATAACGCTCCACCTTCAAACTGTTGCTGAACCGGACATAATACTTCACAACCCCCAAATTATCAGGAATTATAACCGAACATATTATGAATGTATACGTATAACAAAAGTTCTAATACTCGACTTTATTTTTTTTGGTCGAATAACTGCAGTAAGACTGTCTTCAGTTAAGCAGAATACCCGTGAAGTTACACGACAATAGCCCCGGCATTTGTCATATCATAAAACTATTGCTTCAATTAATAAAATGTTTTATCGTAACAGATTCTATAGCTGACTGGCCCGAATAGGGAGACCACTGACGGCATCTGATTATGTTGCAATAGCTGATATTTGCTATCAGTTTGACAATAGTGTAACAAAATCAATTCGCCGCTGTGCTCCTAAAGCCGGCATCAGCAAATCGGCTGTTTTAATAATAATTGTTAAAAGTCTGAGTCTAAAATCTTTTGGACCGACGCTAATTCAAGCTCTGAATGAGGATGAGTACGGTCGCAGGGTTGAATTTTGTTAAAAATGGCTACAGCGTCTCGACTATTCGGACATAGCTGACGAAGTCATTTGATCTGACGAAAGCAATTTTTGATTGAACGACCCTTTAACTGACATAGTTGTGTTCATTTGCATGCAGAAAACCATCGTAACATTATGGAACACAATGTGAATGCCCCTCGTCGGATATTATGGTTACGCATGTGGTCTGCTGGATTTTTGGATCGTTCTTTTTCGATGGTACTGTGAATACAGACTATCTAATGATTCTGCGAAATGAATTTTATCTTATTATTCAATGGTTGCTAAATATTGACAGGCTTCACTTTATGCAGGATGGCGCGCGTCTTCATTTTGCGATGGCTGTGTGGCTTTGGTTGGTCGAAAGCTTCTCTGACCGTTGACTGAGGCTTCTAGGTCATGTTGAATGGGCTGTTCGTTCTCCTGGTCTAAGCCCTCTTGACTATATATTGACGGTATTAGGGGTAGACAAGGTATACGTACTTAGGACGATGGTGCTGCTCTCCCATTTCTTGTTCTGATGTAAGCCCTCCTGACTATTTATATTGTAGGTATTGGGGAAGACAAGGTATACGTACTTAGGACGATGGTGCTGCTCTCCCGTTTCGTGTGCAATCGCAGCCAGAATCGCCGAAGCACAAGCCGTGAAGGAATGCCAGTTCCGACACGGAAACTCTGATACGTTTCGAGCAAGCTCGTACCCATTTTACCGGTGCGTACCCTGGAACAACTGGCCTTTTTGTATTGCTCACGAAGATTATGACCACAGCAGGGCTCGAACACGCCATTTCATGATTGTGAGACCTGCGCTATATACTGTGCTACATACAGCTATATAATATAATTACAGGCCGCGCTACGACAGTTATCTACCACTGACCTTTATACCAGGACGGGTATGTAATATTGTGTTGCTGACGAACGCTGTTTTCCATCATTTTCTCAGTATATTGCCGAGAATTGTTGAGGTACCCGTTTTTTCGGCTAATTGATGTGTCTAACAAAAAGTTACTTAATAAAAAACATGACCAAAACTATCCAAGGATTCAATAGTTATGCTCCGATACCAAACGTCAATACACATAAATTTTGTAACATATGTAGCAGCAGAAGGCGTAGACAATTTCCTTAAGTATATAGATATTATTCAAATTCAAGCCTGGTGATTGCTTTGTTATTGTTTGGCTAGAAAGATCAGTTACGGCAGCGCTAACTTGCTTTATCTTTGTGTTCCAATATTTCTTTTTTTAGATATGCTCTTACTTGATACTCGGCCAGAAGACAAGCGTAAAAGCAATGATGTGTTGCGGCATTGTTATTTCGGGATATTTTTTCGGCGTTGATCAAGAAAGTCTTCACGGTGAGAAAGAGTGAAACTTTTAGGTTAAATTGCCTATAACTTTAGGTGTAGCTAAAAAATAATCCGCTTGCCTTGATTTGATAGGCAAATGAATGCGGCGCAAGTGCATTGCGTTCGACTGTTGGCTACATTTTGTATTTTTATTTCTAGTAGTATTTGGATTCGACCGTTGGCTACATTGTGTGTTTTTATTTCTAGTAGTATTTGGATTCGACCGTTGGCTACATTGTGTGTTTTTATTCCTAGTAGTATTTGGATTCGACCGTAGTTGGCTACATTTTGTATTTTTATTTCTAGTAGTATTTGAATTCAACCGTTGGCTACATTTTGTATTTTTATTTCTAATAGTATTTGGATTCGACCGTTGGCTACATTTTGTATTTTTATTTCTAGTAGTATTTGGATTCGACCGTGGGCTACATTTTGTATTTTTATTTATAGTAGTATTTGAACTCGACCGTTGGCTAGATTTTGTCTCTTTTTCTCTCGGTTAGTGTTCGATGGTGGATACTACCTCGCAAGTCGAGGCGATACCGGTTGCAGTCTAATTTTTTTTGGATACGTTTTCAAGTACCTTCAGATGACTTGACGCGATTTGATGCAAATATTTCCAAAATGCGTCTTCGTATAGATGTATTTTGTATTTAATAATCAGTATTCCTGTAATTTTTTTGTGCAATCAGAGCATAGTGAAACGTACTGGAGATTGTGTGTTGCAGGGGTGAAATCTTTTAAATTCCGTCTGTGTGTGTGATCGGCCATAACTCTAGAATGCCTTAACCGATTTTTATGATCTTGGGCTCATTCGAACCGGCATAGTCGATTTACCGTGTACATCCCCGAGCGTTTTTTGATTTGGGGTGTGGTTCCGGGGTCAAAATGTGGGTTTTGGCCCTATTTTACCCCATTTTAGTACCCTTCATGGAAGCAAGGTTATTTTTATCTTAACTATCGAATTTTTTTCTCTGGATGGCTTTATTTCATAGTATAATGATAAATGCCGATGCCACTTTTTTGTTTTTTGATTAATGCTCTGGTTCTGGAGTTTGGTGTTTGAGGTATCACAAGCACCCTCATGATTCCTCGACCCAAAATTCGAAAAGTCGTTTTGACGTCCTGGACATCTGAAAAGTTTCACTTTAAGGTTTTCTGGCATGGTAAGCTCATGGCCGGTGTTGGTTTTTCTCTGCAACACATGGTTCCATGGGCACGGGAGTATGGCGCCCCCATGATTCCCCAACCCAAAATTCCTATTTTTATTGTGACATCCTGATCTTGGGGGCTTTCGGTATGGGAAGCTTATTGCCGGTGTTAGTTTTGTTCAAACATATCTACATATAGCATATCGACGTAAGCTATCGAGAGCTGATTAGCTGTGCGCGCAACATACCTATTAGTGTACCTACGTTCTGCAATCTCGATAGAGTTACTAGTATATGTATCTATTTATACAATGCGTGAATTCACTTTAGGTGCGCACACCATGGTTCTTTTTGTCATCACGTATGAAATCGTGCAGAAACTCGTTTCATTGTTGTTTTAGCGTCGTACTCATTCAAGGGTGTCGTCTACGGCATTCTCGCCTCGTTATGTGTCGCTTTATTTGCAATTTTTACCAAGCGCCTTCTTCCGGCTGTCTCCGATAACATTTGGCGTCTAACGCTGTACAACAACGCCAATGCGGTTGTAGTCTTTGTTCCGCTTATCGTTTTGAACGGTGAAATTGGAGCGATTATTCGGTTTTCGGGTTTGAACAATGCCTGGTTTTGGCTTGCAATGGGCGTTTCGGGCATTTTCGGCTTCGCAATGGGCTACGTCACCGGCCTTCAAATCCAAGTAACCTCGCCGTTGACGCATAATATTTCAGGAACGGCCAAAGCTGCAGCTCAAACTGTTATGGCTGTGATTGTGTTTAGCGAAGTCAAGCTTTTACTATGGTGGGTCTCAAACATTGTTGTACTGGTCGGATCGTTTGCGTACACTATGGTCAAGCGTAACGAGATGATGAAGGCCGCCTTGGGTGGTGCCGTTGCTTCAGGCAGTGTCGACAGTGCATCGAATGCATATAATTTGGAGCGACGTATTATTAAAGAGCCGATATGGCCGCCACCGGGTAAGGAGAATCGTGAAGATGACGGTATGCCAATAATCCAAGCTACGACTATGTCATCGCCACCAGTGCCCAATGACAAGACAAATAATAATGACATTGAAAATAATATGTCGTTGAGTGAACTTACCAAGCATGTTGTTGCTTCTGCACAACGGAGTGCAGGACTCGTGTCTTCGCTTAATAAGTAAGTAAATAAGGTTGGGGTCACAAAAAATTTATTGAGCTTCACGTTATTTCAAAAATATAATAATTGTATGTAATTCTATACGTATTTTTGTCGTACAAATAATTTCAAGCTGTGATAGTAATAATAATAATAATGCATTTAAAGCGATCTTTTTTGAAGCTTTATTATGCTATTTGCGGACGGTGTCTCGTTTGTGTGGAAGGTGTTTTTTGTTGGTGAACCAAGGATCCATTTTTAGCACTATGTGTACTGTATGGGGAAACTTACACTATTATTCTGGTACGGTAAGAACGGTACCGTCACGGCCAGAATTAAGCGCAAAATAATCGATCGACTTCGATTAAACAAAATTCCGATCCATTTTGATTTACGTTTCATTTCGATCGTTTTCGATTTTGACGCAGTTAGATAAATAATGTCAAAGTTGCACAGCTTCGATTATTGTCGATTAAACGAAAATTTCGATCGTTTTCGATTGAACTTTTTTTTGGCCGCGACTGTAACTGATCCGTATGGTGCGTCAATGGTGGCATTATTATTTTGTTGCTTGTGCTGCTGTTTTTTATAATTAAAATATTAATAATAAAGTTGCAACTTTTCAAAAATAAAACCCGGACCATGCAAAATAAAATAACCGGACCCAGGATTTTTGAAAACGAATACCCGGAGCCGGACCCGGAATTTTTTAAAACCAATACCCGAAACCGGGATATTCGGACCATATATTATAGTTTTATACATATACATGTTATAATTATAGTTTTATACATATACATGTTATATAATAACAACATGGTTGGTAATATATAACTCTAAATGGGTCGTACTCCATAGCGATGATTTCATAGATTGTCTTATCGATATTGGCGCTTTGCCTCGATGTCAACTGAAACATTTGAATTCAAAGCGTAGTAAAAATGTGCTCTTTGTATTGTTTCTAAACTAAACTAAAATCTAAAGATATAAATGTTTGACGTTTGACGTATCTTCTACTAGTTCAACATCTTACACTGGTTCGACTTTTCTGACATTTTTCTGATAGGATTGGTGTTAAGTAAGCTCGAAGGGCACCCATAAAATTAAAGGTACGAATTTTCTCCCAATAGTTTAAAAGTCGTTGGTGTATTATATAGTATTTTAGCATTAAGTGAAAGTCATTTAACTTGAGTCCTCAGTAATAATAATAATTAGGAAAGTTTTCTCGTCAACATGGTAAAATTATGTCACCCTTTACGTGCAAGTGCAATTCAAGACGTTTTGTATGTGGCACATGTTACAATTTACGGCTATAGTTGTACACTGCCTGCGTCTTTAGTGCCAGGTAGCATCGTTTGAGCAGCGAGCGAGCACAAAATTTTGAAAATTAATTTTCTTTCACCAGATTCTCTCCTAGAATGGAGGAACATTAGAGTTAGTTGCCGCTATTTTCGGCGACTATAACATTTTCCTACATAAACATTGCGTATGTGAACACCATTTAATTTCACATTATAATCAGTCATCAGGTGGTTCTTTTTGGCGAGCATGACTATTAGTGAACATAATATGTCACCGGATGTTAAGTCGAGCGAGCTATAAGCAGATGATTTTAAATTAAACCGCCATAAAGTCGTCATAGCATACAGGCAGTCCGGGTATTTTGGCAGTACCCGGACCTGCAACATAAAATACCGTACCCGGGATTTTTGAAAACCAAACCCGGACCCGGAATTTTTCGTCAGAAATGTCTGGACCCGGCTGCAACTCTAATTAATAATGACATTGTGTATCGGTAATTTTGGTTGTTTTTTAGTTTGGGGTTTTTTACTTTGTGGCAGTCGATTGTTCCAATGTTTTCAGAACGTAGTGAAACGTAGTGGAGATTGTGTTTTGCTGGAGTGAAATCTTTGAAATTTCGTCTGTGTGTGTATGTTATCGGCCATAACTCGGGAACATCTTAACCGATTTTCACGATCTTGGGTTCATTCGAACCGGCATAGACGATTCACCGTGTGGTTCCGGTGTCAGGAGTCAAAATGTGGGTTTTTGGCCCCATTTTAGTACCCTTCACGGAACCAAAGTTATTTTTATCTTAACTTTCTAATTGTTTTTCTTGGTGGTTTTATTTTATAGTAAAATGATAAATGCCGATGCCTCTTTTTTGTTTTTCGATTACGGCAGCGGTTCATGGGGTTTGAGGCATGGCACCCTGTGGTTCCTTTACCCAAAATTCGAAAATTTGTTCTGACGTCCTGGGCGGTTAAAAAGTTTTACTTGGTGGTTTTTGGGTAAGTCTGGTGTTGATACATAGGGTATTGTTACATTGCTGGTGTGGTTGGGTATGTTACATTGCTGGTATTGATTTTGCTCTGCGATCTATGGTTGTATGGGTACGGGGGTATGGTGCCATTGGTTCACCAATCCAAAATTCCTAATTTTATTGTTACGTCCTTTGAGGCTGATAGCTTGCACTTGGGGGTTTTGGGCATGGTAAACTTATTGCCGGTGTTAGTTTTCTTCTAACTTGTGCGGTATTGTGTGATATCCACATATAGCATATCGACGTATGCTATCGAGAGCTGATTGGCTGTGCACGAAAAACGCGTAGGTGTACCTATACTTCACTGCGTTCTGCAATCTCGATAGAGTTACTAGTATAGCGATAGGGTTGCAACCAGATTTCATCTGGCATTCCAGATATTATTTCAAGGCTCTACCACCTTTACCCACTCGAACGGAGGCCCTTATTACCAGAATTAATTTGCCGTATTCACTGCAGACGCTCAGACGCGTACTTGGACAAGTCAAGTTAATCGGACAAGAAAGACATTTGGTTGCAGCGTCTTCACGAGACCTATGTGACCAGTACATCATTTCCATCTCCCTCAGTTATTGTTTGCGCGTTGCAGGCACGTGTGTTCGATTCCAACCTGACGGTAATGGAACTCTGGGACCTGTTTTGCCACTGCAGTTGTCCACTGAATTTAACACTTGTCCGAACCATTGCTGGCCTATGGATTAACTCGCAAGCGAATGGGGGCTGAGTTACCTTAGCGGTGGCATCCAGCAGCGAGCACTCGCACTTTTCTTTGTTAATTTTACTCGATAAGGACAGTGATAGTGGGGAAGGCTCGGAGCAATTTGTGTGCATATGTAAAATGTTCGATGTCACATGGAATGCATGCGGTCGTAGATTAACACGTCAAGTGGCTGTTATATCACCAAACGTTTGTAGATGCAGGTGCTTTGTATGAATGGTAATTATTTTTAGCTTGGATGCAATTATTGCTGAATCGGATGGTATAATGGTAGCACGTGGTGATTTGGGTATTGAAATTCCGACCGAAAAAGTATTCCTCGCTCAGAAGATGATGATTTCAAAATGTAATCTTGCTGGAAAGCCTGTCATCTGTGCGACGCAGGTAAATACGTGTTGGCATAAAAGATACCTTGCTTTAGATAAGTTGTGAATAATGGATTATCAGTATAATAGATTCAGCATACTCAAAACTGATTGCCTTTGCTGTTGAGCCATCCACGATCTATCCTTTTCCGTATTGTGGCAATTCTTGGAAAATGTAAGTGTCGGTTCATTATTGAAAACGCTCTGTTTATTTGTGGACATTTTACTTGATGTTGAGCACATTACATAATTATTCGGAGTGTTATAGTGTTGGCCCGGTGCCCCGGTAGTATTAGGTGGCGGTGGCAAATGCGCGAACAAATCGATTTTAAATATTTTACTACATTTACGGCATATTTTTCGGAACACATAGGCGATTATATCGTATACAATCAGTACGGAAGACCATATAGTTCTACTGGTTTTTGTCGAATTTGTTAGTTAAAGGTTTGTCACACAGTAGTACACACCAGGAATGATTTCTGCGGTCTGAGTTAACTTTATTCCACGATGGGATTGATAATCACGTAGTGTTTTTGTATGGTTCAAAAATTTTAGTGCTATGTAGATATACGTGAGTTTTCACTTTAGTTCAGTGGCTTGATCTATTATCTTATTAGAGGATAGGATATTTTTGTTGTTCACGGTTTTGTTGTAAGTGGAAATAGCATAGTGCTTCTGAATGTTACAAAGACATATTTAAGACAACAGCTGCAAGCATATCGAATGTATTCTACTATAATTGCAGGGAATATTATACTCTGTAATGTCAAATATGTTGCAGAGAAGAGATTTGAGTTCTGTGATCCAGTCTAAAAGTAAAGTTGAAAGCAGAGATCTTAGCTTACATAATATCTGGCTTTTCCAAATAGGAGGGGAGACAGAAATTCAAAATTGGATACTGTAGGGTTTGCATGTTGATACTGTTTCAGCTGTCTGGACCAAATATCGCGAACTATAATTAGCACTAGTTCGAGCATATAGTTGGAAACATTCCTGGTCTGTCCACAGCACCCCGAAAATTGGGGGAGGAACTTCGGGGGGCCCCATGTTCATTCTCGGGGGAAAATTAGAAGTGGGGGGGGGGTATAAATTTTGCGTAAAAATACTAAATATTTCCATATTTTCATGCTTTTTTACTGCCGTGAATGTATTTTCGAGTTAAAAAACGCTATTTTAGCATCATAGTGGTAATTAATGTTTAAAACAATTTGCAAACATAAAACATTAATTTTTAGACATAAAAAATTTTTTGGAATTAGTTGAACAGGGGGGTTTTCGGCCGAGTGGGGGGACGGACATTGGGAACATCTCACGAACATGGGGGATTTGGAAAGTGGGGGTCCCCCCCGTGGGCAGGCCAGCATTCGTGTTATAATTTTCGAATTCGAAAATGCTATAATTTGAAAATATTTTTGGTTTATGGTTGCATGGCATTACATACAATTTTTTCTATACATGTTTTCAGATGTTGGAAAGTATGGTTGGTAAGCCAAGACCCACGCGTGCTGAGGGTGGAGACGTAGCAAATGCAGTCCTAGACGGAGCTGATTGTGTCATGTTATCGGGCGAAACTGCGAAAGGTCAATATCCGTTAGCTGCTGTGCAAACAATGCATCAGGTATTTAGATTTCTCTAAGACATTCTTATGTCCAGATGGCTACAGGTTCAAGCTAAGAGATCAAGAAACGAAATATGCCTTTTCAACATTGTTGATCGATGATTTTTATATCGTTGAACGTGCTCTTGCTTGACTGCAATTCCACCAAGTTGTGACAACCTCATGGAGCAGACTCTATTAGTAATGTTTTTGGTGAGATGAAAAATGAAGGTGTATATAGTGATTTATTTAATCATGTTCTTATCGACACCAAGATTTCGTTTTCTGTCATATTTTGTATTTTGACTAAAGCATTTGTTAATTTAATGTGCTGGTTGTACAAATAAAACGCACGGAGTGTAAGAATGAGTTAGGCAGAATAAGATGCCAAAAAATTTGATTATTTGGTTCACCGCTTACTGATATAGCACATGATTTGATTTCATTAGTTATACTCAGTGCTTGAAATAAATACTTACTGCTTGTATATTGTTACTGAAATGGCCAATATTTGTATTTTCATGAATAATCTCTTATAATTTTAAAATTACTTGACCATGTAGATATCTCGAATTAATCTTTTGTAAATGATCTGTGTATGTCAATGAAATCTGTAGTTCTTTGTTATAAAATAACCAATTATAGTTTTTCCTATACGACGTTATATATTTTTTGTGGAATATTTATGAAATATTAAATTTGTCGGCAGTGCTGAGTAAAAGCAGTTATTTGTAGTAAAGAGTTTTTGTCACATAAAAGAGCGTCACCGCAAGCAATCCACATGGGATTTGTTTTCTTTGTATATTTTAGATTTGTCGTGAGGCTGAAGCAGCCATTTATCATACAAAATTTTTCGAAGAACTAACCCGACTAACGCCGAAACCGACGGATTGTGCGCATACTGTGGCGATTGCAGCTACATCGGCCGCAGTTTCGTGTCGCGCATCGGCGATTATTTGTATTACAACCACTGGAAGGTAAGACACTTATGATTGAAATTTTTTGCATCAATTTTGCAGGAATGAAAAAATGTTTGTTTTTCGTTTGAAGAATTACAAGAGCCTTAAATAAACATGAAATGGTATAAGTGCTTCACATAGTTTGGTTGTTTAGTTTATAAGGTTGACTCGAATTAATTAGCAACAATTACTATTTATATTTACGTAAGTTTTTTGCGATAAAGGCTAAATAAACGGCGCTTATTATTTCAACTTTCACATTAACATTATTTTATCTTTTGTTGATATCGACGGCCAATAGTATATTCTTTTATGAAATTAAAAATTCGATTAAATTGAGTAAAAAAACTTGTTGAAAAGATTCTTCTAACCTCAACGGAGCTTTTGCAGACGTCATTTATTAGTTTTAGCGTTTGTCGTTAAGACTCTAAATATTGTGAATATTTTTAAATTTCGGAGCACCGGTATCAGCCAGGCCTCTCCCCAGCTCATGCCCTCGTGCAAAATTTTCAGCGAATGAAGAGGCCAAGAGTTTACAGCGATATTAAACAGTTTTTTGTACAAATTTTTAGTACGCACGAATAAACATGATAATAATTCTTAATGTATTATTTTGTTCACATTATTATACGGTAACGTGTTATTGTGTAAATACTAAGCTATGTATTGTATAGAACGGCATTTTTGTTGGCTCGCTACCGGCCGACGTGTCCTGTATTGGCAGTAACCGAGTGCCAACGCGTTTCGCGTCAGCTTCAGTTGAATTTCTCATGTATACCATTATTTAAGGGTGAGTTTCGCTCATGAAATTTGCTCCTCACATACCCGAGTGTTATCCGCAGTAGTGATGTGTGATAGAAAATTCCTGATTATTTTTCAAATCTTGACGACCTTGTATACACACTAAGTGTCCCGTATGGCTAAAGTTTGTCTAACGTCTTATTGTGTAAATACTAAGCTATGTATTGTATAGAACTGCATTTTTGTTGGCTCGCTACCGGCCGACGTGTCCTGTATTGGCAGTAACCGAGTGCGAACGCGTTTCGCGTCAGCTTCAGTTGAACTACTCATGTGTACCATTATTTGAGGGTGAGTTTCGTTCATGAAATTTGCTCCTCAAATATCCGAGTGCTATCCGCAGTAGTGATGTGTGATAGAAAATTCCTGATTATTTTTCAAATCTTGACGACCTTGTATACACACTAAGTGTTCCGTATGGCTAATCTTTGTCTAACGTAACTTCCATGTGATTGTCGGTATTCTAAAATTGTAAATTGTTTTGACAATGGGTAGATGAAGATCTATCTAAGTATTACTTCTGTTCTGATATTATATCATTATATACATTATGTATATAACTGGTAGCTTGTCGTATCGCCAAAGCGGGAAATTTTGAGAGTTGAATATGTAATTTAGAGAGATGTACAATAGCTCTATTGAGCATTAAATAACAAAATGAGCCATCGAATATCAGCCATGTTGCTGGGTATTTGAGAAGATATACCGATTATTGTGCTCGCAATTTTCAAGTACATGGAGGATGAATATTGTTCTACAAAGTCAGACCAAATACGTCTAGAGCTCTGGCGGCTGAAGAGATATTTTTGAGCTAACATAATATGTAGTTTGGAATATTACCATTTTAATGCTTTTTGTTCCTATAGGCCCATTGAAAAACCCAACCTTTAAGACCCATCCTTGCAGCAAAATAAAGACATTGACAGCACACTATTTTCAGCTACATACAGGATGAAATGGTCTACAGAGTGAGAGCAAACATACCTATATAGCTCTAGAGGTTGTAGAAATGTTGCCATTTTCGTGTATTTTTGGTTGCGTTCATTTTAGAACCCGATTTTATCCACATTCTGCATTCTAAGAGAATCGCGTAGCAAAATATACGGATTTATAGAGTCCTGTTTGCTCTACAAAATGAGTTTAATTTGATTCTGATATCTTCACGGTTGTGCAACCACAGTAAGTAATTTTGGCCCCCTTCGGGACCGGTCACCAGCCCGTTTGGCTCGTTTTTTTCTGGTGGTGGTTGAAAGATGTGGAATCGGGCTTTACGCCTAACTATAGAGCACAAATTGATTTTTAAGCGCTCAAATGAGCTATCCAGTCAATCCGCCCAGCCGAAGTTGAGTAATGCATGTCACCCAAAAGATCCAGAAACGGACACCACTCTTTCCAGTGAGAATTCTTCGCTTCGCTCGTTTCACTCACTCACTCAAAATTCCATTATTGTGGTAAACGCGGGTTTCATTAGGTAAAATTTTTCCCACGGGGGCAACGACTGATGAACACTAATTTTTATAACGGTTTGCTTTTTCTGAGTTCTGCTTCCACCGTTTATGACAAATTATGGTGTGTTTCTGCTAGGTTATCTTTGTTTTATTTAGACATTTCTCCCCTCATGCTATATAACACTTTGTGCTTGTAAACCATTTCACTCTCTCGTAACTACTGTAACGGCGACCATTTGATTTCGTTTCCCGGTTTAACAAAAGTGTAACATTTATGCTTGTTATACAGCTAACTGCAATAATAAAGACAAAACCGTTCTCGAACGTTTATTGTAGAAGACGTTGTGTTCGTTGGCGTAATAAATGGCGTTAGGTTACCATGTATCGATAAATTGCAATCTTATCGGCCATTACTTCAAAGTGGCTGAACAGAATATTGTTCTTCGTCAATAAACTGAACTTTTGACTCAGTATTTTCACAGCTTTATAATGGCACTTAGAACATGCGAACTAGCTCATGTGGCCGTTAACCGTCAATTTCCGAATGGTATTATCACGAGCCTTAGGGAAAAATACAGCCAAAATGTAGTCAACCTCTACAAATCCAACAAAAAAGCGTTGCTCAACTATAATAAATATCAAGCTCACATCGGCTTCCTCAAGCACTGCGTAGATCACAAAATTCGTCAGAATACGAAACCAGGCTATCAGTAGTAACATCGTTAATTGGTCTAACTTCGTCACCAAAGTGCTTGACAATGAAATAAAAAGGCACACCAGAACCAGCGCTCTACATCATAAGCTCTTCTAACAAACCATTTCGGCACACATAGTTTCTACGTACATTCGATGGCTATGTGTCAAAATTCTTGATCTCCACCAAAACAAACATCTTCGGAAGCTACAGCGCCTTCAGAATAGGTTAGCAACCGATCATCATGTTTCTGGTCGTATTGAATGTATTTTTAATCAGTCTGGCGTGGAACTCAACAATATTGATAGATCCGCTTTTGAAAAGGGCCTCGATTTCGTTCCTGTTTACAATAAGGTTGACCAAATTGCTGTATATATACACTTCGATTAAGTTGTTATTGCAGGGTATTTGCCGTAAAGTGCAGATTATACGTCCCGATTTCGCGTTTATCAACAATTTCTGCAGCGCTCTAGCTACGGCTATATCTAACTTCAAAGTACCAACACACATCTAATTTTTTTAATCAACAGTTCAATTCTATCAAAAAAGGCGTCCAGCACCAATCTGGTTATCACTGCGCCAGACAAAGGTAATGACATAGTGCTCTTAAATAAAGCCGACTATGTTGCAAAAATAATGGCGATATTAAACGACAATGTGCACTTTATGGTAGCTCGAACACAACACCCGTATTTATCGATAGTACGCATTGAGTGTAATGTTAACAAACTGATCAGGTCACTTAAGTACGCGAAAACTGCTTTTCAGTGCGTTCATTACTAGCTGCAGGCTCTCCGTCCGCATATTCTCCCCCTTATTAGGACCATTTTATCTTGTAATAACTTTCTCATGCATAAATTTTTGATTCCGATTCGTGAGCTGCTTACTAATAACCAGTACACCATACAAAGCTCGTTTCATTTTGCTCACCAGGTCGCTAATTCGGATCACGGCGATAAATTCCTAGCTAGCTTCGATGTTTCTGCTCTCTTTACTAACGTCCCAATCAATCAATGAAACTCTGGAAATGATTAAAAACGCGGTTACACACAAATCGTATCATCACTACCGGTACCGCTCTTCATCAAATGTATCAGGATGGGTGTTCAAAACGTCCAGTTCCTCTTTAACGGTACTCTTTATGGGCAGATTG
The DNA here is from genome assembly GCA_030248225.1 of Trileptium ribeirensis. NCBI lineage: Eukaryota > Metazoa > Nematoda > Enoplea > Enoplida > Thoracostomopsidae > Trileptium > Trileptium ribeirensis. The sequence continues at coordinate 15,484 of JASANE010023495.1, forward strand.
ATGGCGTCGCCATTGGCTCTCCTCTTGGCCCTACACTCGTTAATGTCATCATGTTCAAATCGGAGTGCAAATGGCTTGCTTCGTGTCCACAAGAGTTTCGATCATTGTATTACAAACATTACGTCGATGATACTCTTACCATGTTTGATAACCAAGAGCAATTCACGCAATTCCTCCAATATATCAACGATCAACATCGTACTATAAAGTTTACGGTTGAAACGGAACTGAACAACCAGATTTCATTCCTTGACGTCAAAATATCAAAATTCAGTGGCATGCTCGTCAACTGTACATATCGAAAAGCAAGCTTAACAGGCCTCACTCAGAAATTCGATTCTTATATTCTGCCAAGGTATAAGTCTGGCTTAATAAACTGCTTGCTCCATCGTGCGTTTGAAATTGGTTCTAACTTCAACACCATACACCAAGAAGTTCAATTCATACATAGAATGCTTAATAACAACACGGTTTCCCGCATAACCTTACTGATAGAAACATCAAAACCTTTGTCAATTGGTGGATCTCGCGCCAGGCAACCTCCCCGGTAATCGCTCATCGAACCAGTCGGACGCTGATCAAACCGATGATTCTTGTGACAAATTTTGCATTCTTAAACTACCGTTCTTAGGACCACATAAGCACAGACTTAAGAAAAGCGTACATCGCGATTTTACCGTGGCGTTTCCGAATCTAAGGCTCCGCATTGTGATTGAAGTAGGTAAAAGAATCAGGCACTGTTTAAGCGTTAAAGACAATATTCCGGATGCTCTGCAGTCTTCTGTAGTCAATAAATATTCCTGTTCCGCTTGTGAAGCGGACTACATCAGTAGTTTCTACCGACATTTGTCAACGAGGATTTTTGAGCATATTGGAGTATCAGCCAGAACTGGTAAAAAGCTAAACAGCGCTCAAACTAATAACTCTGTTATCTTCTAATGTGGCGCTAGCTGTAATACCAAACTTAAAGCTGAAGATTTTTTCTATTTTGGCTTTTTCTGATCATCGTGCTCGCAAAGCGATGCTTTGCAACGCACCTTGGAGAATCTTCACGTAAGAGATGCGAACCCTTAGGTAAACGATATTTCGGCACTGAAACCCTTATTACTGTTCCACAATATTGTTAACTGTTTTGCGAATACTATTATTGTCATATATGCTAGGGGCTTGGCGCCATGCCAAGTGTATGAATTCGAACAAATGAGAAACTGTAACGTTAACATACAGCGGAACAACTCATTAAAATATATTCCTGTTACGAACCAAAGATGTAATTCACCAAAAATATTTATTAATCTGCTGTTCAATAAGGTATAGATGCAGCAAAACTGATAGCCAGATATCTAATACGCACCCTAACAGGGTTAACTCTACCTCAGAACTGCTTACGAATCGTGAACAACATAATATGTACATATGTAATCTATATACATACATAGGAATCTTAAAAGCACAGAAAACAGACAGAATTTGCTACAGACCGGTCGCATGACACTCATTCCTTTCGCACCACTTGCCTTGTCTCACCCATTGATATAACTACCTCTACACGAAGAGATACGTTTAAATAAGCGAATATTTGAAATCAGCACCCACGAAAACCCATGTTAACTTATTTTGCGCTAGAAATCTATTAATATACCGTTAGAACTGGTAATGTCACGGATGTCTATATATGGCGTCGGCCCCAATATTGGCCTCTAATACCAATCGACCCAGGGGTGCTACATCAAATCTGTTGACACCGTAGTAGCTCTATCCACACACCAAAATTCGTTTGAATCGCTTGAGTGGTAACATAGCTACACCTCGACAAAATTTGACCAAAATTTGGAAAATTTGTCATTTGCTAAAGTCCCCCATGCCCCATAGGACCCGACAAAAACAATTTATATAACCATAAATAAAGCCTCCTGGAACACATATTTCGATATCAAAATGATGCAAATCGGCTCAAGGATTGCCGAGTTATTAGCAAAAATGACCCAAAAAATGGCCTATTTTACCCATGTATGTGGTGGGACGTGGGTGGGTCGAATCGGAATAAAACCTTTAAAAGGCACATCTAGAGTATTGTAGCTTTTATATGAGCCCTCACACGTCCATATCGGTTTACGTTGAGATAACGAAGTCCTGTTCACAGAGAAAAAAATAAATGGACGCCCATCTTTTTCACCATAGTGCGGTCTAGTTAGAATTCTTCGATTCCGAAGCTAGTGCTTCTCCATCTCCGAATTCAATTATATACATTTAAGACACTAATATGCAATATACCGGTAATGCATGAGTAAACATAAGCTGCGCCCCTTACCATCCTCTTTTTTCAAAAGCAATTGCCATTCAGTTCACTGAACACAAATTTCATTTTTGCATTAAAGAACAGAAATTAGTCCGTTTTATATTTGATACATTATAATTTGAAAATGTTCGCGAACACATGGTGGTGTTGAAGTACAGGGACCGAATTGCATTCGCTAATGGCGTTATGAAACAGAATATTGAAATCGGATACGGCTATTGAATTCCGAGTTTTGTTCTCTAACAATATTTTATACATGGTGTCAAAAGAGGATGATTGGGGCGCATCTTAAGTTTGCTCTTGCATAACTTTTATAACTTGTTGCGATCTACTTGTGTTTCTTCAAATAGAATACATAGTATCGTAGAAGCAGCAGCGATACACGCCACACGTATTATATAGCTTTCTGAATAGTGTATGTATTGAAATGATATTGGCGAATAGATACATAGCAGCTAATCGATTATTGATGGAAAAGAGTATATACTTTAAGCTCTTTAGTTCGTGGTTATCTCTGATTAATTCAATCAGTCCGTCTCTGTCTCGTAATTATTGTGCTAATGTAGTGACATTTTAAGCTGTGGTGTCAAAAATTACAATGATTGCTGCGCTGAAGAATGGAAACGAAAAATATTATATTGCTGTAATTGGTATATATCGGGGATGTACATGTTGCTATTTCTAAGTTTACATATGTATGACACAGTCATAACAAGAAAGCTATTTGCTTGTTTTTATTGACTTCACTCAACTTTGTCCCTAATAAGCCCAGAACCGATCAAAATTTATGCAAACAACTATTATTCATTGTGGAAACGTGAGTGCTACAGTTGGTGTAAAGTAATTCTACGATGAATGTGGCTGTTGCAATATATGCTATGGTTAAATCTTATTTGAAGTTGAACGGACCTCAAAATTTTAACCCTCCGACTAATAGAGCTTCACAAATGGACAGGCGAGACACAGACGAAAGATACATACGTCTTATTCTATAGTGTGTAAAAGTTACATTTGTTTTTGTTTGTGGGTTGTCTGTATGTGCGGCGTTACTTTTAAGCCGACTGTTAAATTTTTCAGAATCCTTTGATAAAAAGTGTAAAAGATTGAAATCCATACAGTACGAAAAGTTTTTTTTAAATATCTCGCAAATAAGTGATACGTAAAAATACCGGATGCATTAACAATTAATTTGATAGACGATAAGTAGCTGGTGTTGTAGAACCGCTTCGTTGATGTCGTCTTTGCGGCCGGTATGCCCGATAGTATCTATCGGTACGTGTGCGAGTATAGCACGCAAAATGCAACTCTACTATGCAGTACTTCCATTCCTTTATGGTGGTGAGCGACGAATTGCACCCAAGAGTTTCCAAACTAATGCAAATAAAAATAGTATCTAGCTCGCGCATGATATGATCTTCTACAATATATTATACTAGCGCCGAAACTAATCCGTATGCTACGTGCAAAATGCTGTTAACAAAAATCCCATGATGTAGACAAATGAATTGCATGATAAGTTGCCTAACTTTTTGTGATATTTAGCCCCGGATAACGTGCATAGTTTGTTTTAACCCAGAATTATATATTTAGGTTGTAACTGCAGTAACTGTATTACATTTATTTTATTGTTTGCTGCGGCTGCTGTTTAATCAGAAAGTAGTGGAGATTGTGTGTTGCAGTGGTAAAAGCTTTCAAATTACGTCTGTGTGTGTGATCTAACTCGGGAACGACTTAGCCGATTTTCATGAACTCCGGCTCATTCGAACCGGCATAGTCGATTTACCGTGTACATCGCCGTGCGTTTTTTTGATTTGGGGTCCGGTTCCAGGGTCAGGGGTCGAAATGTGGGTTGTTGACCCCATTTTAATCCCCCTCACGGAAGTAAGGTTATTTTTATCTTAACTTTCGAATTTTTTTCGTTTGGTTGATTTTATTTCATAGTAAAATGATAAATACCGATGATTCTTTTTTGTTTTTCGATTAAGGCTCCGGTTCTGGAGTTATAGGTTTGAGGTATAGCACCCTCGTGCTTCATCGACTCAAAATTCGAAAATTTGTTCTAACGGCCTTGGCGGCTGAAAAGTTTCACTTCGGTTTTTTGGGCATCGGAAATTCATTGCCGGTGTTGGTTTTGCTGTGCGACCCATGGGTACCATGGTATGACGCCCTCATGGTTCGATGTGAAAATGAGTGTTTTACCCCAGTTTAGTACCCTTCACGGAATCAGGGTTATTTTTATCTTAACTTTCGAGTTTTAAACTTTTCTCTGGTTGGTTTTATTTCATAGTAAAATACAAATGCCGATACCTCTTTTTTGTTTTTCGATTAAGGCTCCGGTTCCTTAGTTAACTCGAAAATTTGTTCTGTCGTCCTTGTCAGATCAAAAGTTTCTGGTGGGAGTTCTCGGGCATGGGAAACTCATTGCCGGTGTTGGCTTTACTGTGTACAACCCATGGTTCCCTGGGTACGGGGTATGACGCCCCCATGGATCGGGGTCAGAGGTCAAAATTAGGGTTTTTACTTATTTTGTTCCATTCACGGAAGCAGAGTTATTTTTATCTTAACTTTCGAGTTTTAGAACTTTTCTCTGGTTGGTTTTATTTTATAGTAAAATGATGAACGCCAAAGCCTCTTTTTTGTTTTTCGATTATTGGTTCCCGTTCTGGAGTTGTGGGGATTGAGGTATGGCACCCTCATTGTTTATCGATCCAAAATTCGAAAATTTGTTCTGACATCCTGTGCGGATAAAAAGTTTTACTTGGGGGTATTCGAGCATGGGAAACTCATTGTCGGTGAACGCCAAAGCCTCTTTTTTGTTTTTCGATTATTGGTTCCCGTTCTGGAGTTGTGGGGATTGAGGTATGGCACCCTCATTGTTTATCGATCCAAAATTCGAAAATTTGTTCTGACATCCTGTGCGGCTAAAAAGTTTTACTTGGGGGTTTTCGAGCATGGGAAACTCATTGTCGGTGTTGATTTTGCCTGCGACCCATGATTCCGTGGGTACGAAGATATGGCGCCCCCATGTTTCCTCGACCCAAAATTCCCAATTTTATTGTGACAGTTTGCAGTTGGTAGTTTTCGGGTCTGGGAAAGTGGTTGCCGGTGTTAGTTTTGTTCTAACTTGTCCCGGTTATTGCGTGATATCCACATATAGCATATCGACGTATGCTATCGAGACCTGATTGGCTGTGTACGCAAAAGGCGTAGATGTACCTATGCTTCACTACGTTTTCTAATCTCGATAGCACTACTAGTTTTAATTTCCGAATACACACGTTTACCTAGCAAACTGCGGATTTTTGCATTAAGTCGCTGATGTGAAACTGATAAAACAGGCAACACCAGGGCACCTACGTATGCATATACATGCTTTGCTTGTATATCGCTCGCTAACCAACTACTTAAACTAACGACCGTCGTCTCCTCATTTGTGAACGCGGCATCCTATAAACTGTTGGACGGTGCAATTATAGTTTAAATAGTCGAATCTTGGTGTTTCTGTGTAAAAATTAGATGATTGTAAATCAAACTCTAAACTTCGGCATGCGCTTTTGCTTTTAGTAACACATAACGGAAATCAGTTCAACAAACTTGTAGCATACAGCAATATGCTTTTAAAATGTTACCATTTGGCTATGAATTCAACCTAAAAATTCGTGCCATAGAAACACAGTATAAAATCATTGTGTTGTCGCGACTCATTTTTTCCATATAATTCTTACTTGGCAATGAACGACACATTTATCATAACTTTTAAAATACACTAATATATTATATTCTTCGTGCTTCCCACAAATTTCGAATCCAGAAAGGCTGTTGGAACCCATGTTATACTGCGAAAGATATATAAGTTGGCGTAGTGTTTCATTAAAGCAAAACTGCTTGTGTCTACATATACATTCTGAGAAGTTCTCAGTGATTATCAGTTGTCTTGCAAGAAACTTCGAATTTATGAAAGTTTTGACGCTTTGAATTGATATATATACCTTATTTTTGTGAACTTGCCCATGGTTTCGTTTTTGCGTTGATAGACTAGATTACTTATCCACATGTCTAGCGGTCTTGTTTACTGTGTGTATACAAAATGTAGGACTAACGGATACGATTGAATATTAGAATTGACAGGAGTGTTTACTAATAATTGCGTGATGGCGGTTAGAGTTCGATATGCGTAATATTTAGAGAGCATAATGGCAGAGTACGACACTTTCCAGCACTCCAAAATTGAACTGTATCGGACGCCACGAGAATTTTCGGCTGTACCACCACTCCTCATGTGTGAGTGTGTTAAAACACATTGAAAACCCTCGTTTCGCGGGTGGTAGCTTTGTAATCACCCGCGTTTTGTGGGAGGGGGAGGGGTTGTGCTTTCGCTCGGGAACCTCATGGTTTTGTGGAGATAATTCGGACTCCCAGTTTTTGTTGCACCGATGACATATTGTTTAAACCAACCCCTCAAGACAAGGGGTACAACACGGCGGGGCTCGGGCTACTCTCGCAATACGATGTGTGACAAGTGTATTTTGACCCCCACAAAATACAGGAAGATGAGGCTTCAAGGAAGGCAAAACACTCATTACATTTATCAGGACTTAACATATGAGTGGTGGGAGATGTTATACTCTTTTGTTATGAAATGGGGAGATATTAATTGCTTTTTACTCATGGTCTTCAGGACTAGTACGTTGTCACTGTATAGCAAATTTATAAACTATATACAATTTTATAGGACGGGTAGGTTGTTAGCGAAGTTTAAGCCGCCGATTCCGGTCATCTGCGTTACGCGTTCGCCTCGCGTGACACGCTTTCTTCACTTGTCGTTTGGCATATTTCCGTTATGGTACAAAAGTAAGGTGGCGCCTTTTCTTTGTTTTGTTTCAGATAACATTATGAAAGTTTTTATATACCTCAGTATTGGTTTAAACCTCAGACGTTGGTTGGCAAACTAGGCGTGGGAAGTCGTGTACCTTTTCCAAAACACGGATGTTGCCCAATGGAGACCGCACCAGCAGTAGTCGAAGGTGACTTTGATGTCGGCTCTAAAAGCGACAAGAACAGTACT
>JASANE010023496.1:0-22707 GCA_030248225.1 Trileptium ribeirensis
ATGTATCGGTCAATTTTGATACAAAATTTGATTTTAATTACACTGAAATACTTGTTCAAATATTATTGCTTTTTCAAAGCTCACTTAGTGAACTGTATCAATATCTAATATTTTTTAAAACATATTTGTTGGCGTCACTGTAAGGCATAATGACGCGTATTAGCGTTGCTACGACATTATGGTGTTGATCGGGACCTAAGGTGTAGATGTAGTGAGATAGTCTTAGGATAAAGAGGCAGATGTCCGAATCCCGGCTGGTTCAACTTTGATTGATTGACGGCACTGTAGGACATAATGACGCGTAGTAGTTTACCTACGACACTAGTTTGTCCGTACCTACTGTGTAGATGTAGTGAGATGGTCTTAGGAGCTAGTGGCAAATGCCCGTACCTCGGCTGGTCCATTTTTGACTGATTGACGTCACTGTAGGGCATAATGACGCGTATTAGCGTTGCTACGACCCTATGGTGTTGATCGGGACCTAAGGCGTAGATGTAGTGATATAGTCTTAGGATCTAGAGGAAATGTCCGAATCCCGGCTGGTCCAACTTTGATTGATTGACGTCACTGTAGGGCATAATGACGCGTAATAGCGTTGCTACGACCCTATGGTGTCGATCGGGACCTAAGGCGGTAGATGTAGTAATATAGTCTTAGGATCTAGAGGCAAATGTCCGAATCCAGGCTGGTCCAACTTTGATTGATTGACGTCACTGTAGGTTCTAATGACGCGTAATAGCGTAGCTACGACACGAGTTGAACGGGACCTATGGTGTACATTGTAGTGAGATGGTCTTACGAGCTAGAGTTAAATGTTTGAATACCAATCGGTCCAAGTTTGATTGATTGACGTCACTGTAGGGCATAATGACGCGTAATAGCGTAGCTACGACCCTATGGTATTGATCGAGACCTAGGGCGTAGATGTAGTGATACAGTCTTAGGATCTAGAGGAAATGTCCGAATCCCGGCTGGTCCAACTTTGATTGATTGACGTCACTGTAGGGCCTAATGACGCGTAATAGCGTAGCTACGACACTAGTTGAACCGGACCTATGGTGTAGATGTAGTGCGATGGTCTTACGAGCTAGAGTCAAATGTTTGAATACCGATCGGTCCAAGTTTGATTGATTGACGTCACTGTAGGGCATAATGACACGTAATAGTGTAGCTACGACCCTATGGTATTGATCGAGACCTAAGGCGTAGATGTAGTGATATCGTCTTAGGATCTAGAGGAAAATGTCCGAATCGCGGCTGGTCCAACTTTGATTGATTGACGTCACTGTAGGGCATAATGCCGCGTCATAGCGTTGCTACGACCCTATGGTGTCGATCGGACCTAAGGCGTATATGTAGTGATATAGTTTTAGGATCTAGAGGCAAATGTCCGAATCCCGGCTGGTCCAACTTTGATTGATTGACGTCACTGTAGGGTCTAATGCCGCGTAATAGCGTAGCTACGACACTAGTTGATCGGGACCTATGGTGTAGATGTAGTGAGATGATCTTACGAGCTAGAGTCAAATGTTTGAATACCGGCTGGTCCAACTTTGATTGATTGACGTCACTGTAGGGCATAATGACGCGTAGTAGTGTTGCTACGACACTATGGTGTTCATAGGACCTATGGTGTAGATGCAGGGAGATAGTCTTAGGATCTAGTGGCAAATGTCCGAATCCCGGCTGTTCTACTTTGACTAAGCTCGTGAACCTGTTCACACATGCACACGAAATATTTTCCATTTATTAGAGCCGTTTGGCTATGACATTGATTTCACATTTGCCGTAGTGTAAAAAGAGATACATAGCTACACTTGAGCTCTCGCCATATCGAGGTGATTTGCCAGAGTAGAACGTTCCAGAGCTCCATAACCATGCGAAATTGGCAGGTGGCAAATGTTCCTAATTCGTTAGACGACGGTTACAGGTAGACGTTTATATATTTTAATTGATTTCAAGCAAGGGCAAATAATTAAATAATGCAATCTTTAGAAAAGAAACATTTGATACACTCTAAGAACTGAACTTGGAAACGGTTTGGCGACATGGCTAGGTATCGCCATCCATTGGGTAGGTCCATGTGTCCCCGGTAGCAAAACATTTGTGATAAACTCTTCCGGTTTTGGGTGAAACGTAAAATAGCTCCCACAACAGGTGTACTTCGCTACAAATTTTTGTCTATAGTGCTATGGTCCCACCCAAATGTTTTGATTTTCAAATTAAAATCACTTCGCAGACGGCGTTGCAGGCATGACATCATGTTCGTTTTAATAAACATGTCATTTGTTAGACACTAGTATTTGACTTTTGTTAGATAAGGTTGAAACAAATGTTTCGATTTTCAAATGAAGATCACTTTATGGGCTGTGTTGCACTTGAAAGCAATTTTTGTAGGTCCACGCACACACAGCCTGACACCGATTTTGGCAAATTTCGTAGTTTTAATTTTGGCCAATTTGTGCTATAAATACTAGTTACGCAATTGTAATTAGGATTTCGCCACCGGGCAATATTCGTATAATTATTCCCAAAATAGCGTGATCATAGATATCTGTAAAGAGGTTCAAGCTTTAATCGTTTAGAGATATTTTTCGTTCCTTTTTGGCCTGGTGTCTAATTACTACGGCAAATATTTGAGAAATGGTGTCTCTCATTTAGATGTCACTTGATACCTTCTGGCTTTGTTCAAATTTCGCTAGCACTAATATTTAGTATTAAATGAAGACATTGCTTAAAAACTAAAAGGCTGTCATCAAGGATGGTGTGTTCTTTTATCTGAAAAATGACATTCTGTCACATTTTACCGACAAAACATATGCCGTCATGTACCAGCACTCGTGTATCGACATACTTGCTGTCAGGCATTCAAATTACCTGCCTTATCATGGGTAATAGATATAAACCAGATCAACAAGGTATCGACAGATCTTATACTCATGTTGGAATGTTTTAGAATAGAATTTTATGTATTAACCAAGATGATAATTGACTGAACCAGATATATAATTTATATATATTGACAGACGGTAGTAAGACAAGGTCGAAATATACTATGTAAATTAACGTTTTATGTAGTTATTTGTTTATTACGTATTGTAAGATCCGCCATATGATTGTTTAATCCAGGTACAGCCTGCGTAACATCGCCTGAATGATATTGTTTAAAGTACTGCGCTATTTTATTTTGAAAATAATTTAATGCGACAAGCTGAATTTTGAACGCAGTCAAACTCTGAATTTAACCAAAAATTTGGGAAGAAACGGGCAAAATCGAAGGAAAATTATTAAAAATCAGTTGAAATCGGTGGTTCATTGGCACAACTTAAGAAAAACATTCAACCCCAAAAAAATTGGAAAATTTATCACTTCGCAGACGGATTGATTCCCTATAGGATGGTGGAAGAAAGCGCAACCCTAGAGACGCACCCGCTATAACACAATTTGACTTCGGATCTCGTGTATATATGGACATCAGCCACTGGAAAAGATTATTTTGCTATTATCGAGCTATAAGGTTTCGCCAACCCCATAGTCAAATTATTTTGAACAATTTGTAACAGTAACGTGCTTTACCTCAAAATACCTAACCGTAACCAAACTATATGCCACTAAGCATCGGTAACTAAGCGACAAATGAAGATAATTAAATAATGATAACTGGGGAAATTGGAAAAGACGTAAACTTGTGAGCTGCGCCAAAGCAAGTCACGAGTAACACATGAACATTCTACGTATGACCAATCTACGTTTGAACAGAAGAACACGTCGTGGCACGAATTGATATGCTGACGTGGACCAATCAAAACTGAACAGCAGAGAAATCCGAAGATTCGAGAATGATGTTACAAAGACTATATAAACTCTTGATTTGGAGGCAATTAGTTCAGTTGGTTTTGTCGTCAAACGCCTCATGATTATGCGTTCACTGTTCTTGTCGTCTGTTTTCAATAAACCATTGTTTATTAACTGGTTTCGCTCTTAATTGGCCTTCACTTTAGTTTACAAACTCACAACAGGACTATGGAACCATTTTATAGTCAAGGAAGTATTAAAGCTTTTTCTTGCCAAGAATCTCGCAATCTACAATGAATTTTTACTACTGGCTTTTTACTGTCAGCGGCGGCTTGAACATTCACTGAATGTATTTTATACATCTTTTAAACCTTGCTTTTTTGACAATTTTTAACTTTGTTTCGTTTGAAATATTTTATATATAGTTTCAGAGAACGAAACTAAAGGCGTTTCCATTATGGACATTCTCTCTAGCTTCAAACCAACTGAAACGTTCAAATCAAAAAGCAACCACTAGCATCAAAGGGTGTATATATGGATTTTAAAGTGCTGGCGTAACGCGAGAATTCAAATCGTAAAAAAGGCACATTTTCTGGAAATGTTGGGAGCATCTAGGCCGTGGGATTATAAGCGTGACAATGCTTGTAAAGGCTAAATCTGGCCAACAGCTTCACAGTTGATGTATCACTATTTAAAATACTTTAAAAGCGATATGATTTTCAATAGCCAAAACGGTACCGGGACCTCAATGGCGTCTGGCCACATAGTGTCTCTGTCTGGGATAAGCAAAGAGACACGTGCGATTGAGAGTTGAACTGCTAACCTCTTCATTGATGTGATGGCGTTGTGAACCATATCACCACGTTTTTATTAAGGTGTTTTCAACATTATGTTACCCTGAGAAAATTGTCCTAAAAACATTTCTCCTAAAATTAACCTAAATTGTCCTAAAATCAATTGTCTTGATTTTAACCTAAAATTGACCTAACAGTGTCCTAAAATCAATTATCCTGATGTTGTCCTAAAATCAGTTGTCCTAAAATTGACCTAAACTTGTCCTAAAATTGACCTAAAATTGTTCTAAAACCAATTGTCATAAAATTCACCTAAAATTGTCCTAAAACCAATTGTCCTAAAACTGACCTAAAATTATGGTAAAATTGACCTAAGAATGACCTAAAACCAATTATTCCAAAATTGATCTGAGATTTTCCTAAAATGTCCGCAAGTGTCCGAAACTCAGTAAAATCAGGTTGTTACTGTGAAGTGCACGTCGAGCTCCACATACAAAAACCTGAAAAGGTTGGAAAATAATTCGACACATATGTACGCAATGTTGTGCCAGTTATTTTGGTGACAATATAAGTCAGAATTTAGCGTCGTTGATAATTGATAAATTTCTAAATCTCATTTTGAAACGACCTCTCAGCGGCAGTTTTAGATTCTGGGCAATGATCCTTAATTTTCGCCTTTATCGCTATGTTTTATGCATCGAATCTATTGCACCACACACAATGCCGATATAAGCGATGACGACGGAATTTCAGTTAGGAAATCCGATGGATAATATAAAATATCGTTAATTAACTCTAAATATCTATTGTGAAATATATATATCTTTAATATCTATATCTTTAACATAATCTTTAATATAGATATGTGTACGTTATATCCTTACCTCCACTGGAGAACAAGGAACTTCATGGCGGGTCGGTTCTGAATAAGGATATCGATCTTACTTGCCCGTTTCAGATTAGATTACACGAGAGTAATACTATCGTCATGGAGACACCTTCGACTCCGACAGCTATTTACAACCTTTATGTTGTTTCAGGGACGAACAAAATCAAAAGAAAGACGTCGGTATTGCCATCCGCGGAAACAAACTCGGTCACTTAGAGGCTTCCAATCAAGGTCGCAGTCGAGCTTATTTCGGCGAAGCGCAAGACCAGCGCCACTCTTGATTTGGTTCGTTCGAATCCCACTGTCAATTACATCATGTATCTTTTGGCGAACGAACAAAATGAAATTAAGGGACGTAGTGGTTTTGGTATTGCCATCCGCCGAAACAACCTCGGTCACTTAGAGGCTTCCAGTTCAGGTCGCAGTCGAGCTTGTTTCGGCGAAGGGCAATACATTCGCCACTCTTGGTTTTGTTCGTTCGACTCCTACTGTCAATTACATCATGTATCTTTTGGCGAACGAACAAAATGAAATTAAGGGACGTGTGGTTTTGGTATTGCCATCCGCCGAAACTAAATGTCGCTTAGAGGCTTCTAATCAAGGTCGCAGTCAAGCTTGCTTCGGCGAAGGGCAATACCGACGCCACTCTTAATTATGTTCGTTCGACTCCCACTGTCAATTACATCATGTATCTTTTGCCGAACGAACAAAATGAAATTATGGGACGTGTGGTTTTGGTATTGCCATCCGCTGAAAAAAACTGTCGCTTAGAGGCTTCCAATCAAGGTCGCTGTAGAGCTTGTTTCGGCGAAGAGCAATACCGACGCCACGCTTGATTTTGTTCGTTCGACTCCTACTGTCAATTACATCATGTATCTTTTGGCGAACGAACAAAATGAAATTAAGGGACGTGTGGTTTTGGTATTGCCATCCGCCGAAACGAAATGTCGCTTAGAGGCTTCTAATCAAGGTCGCAGTCAAGCTTGTTTCGGCGAAGGGCAATACCGACGCCACTCTTAATTATGTTCGTTCGACTCCCACTGTCAATTACATCATGTATCTTTTGGCGAACGAACAAAATGAAATTAAGGGACGTGTGGTTTTGGTATTGCCATCCGCCGAAACGAAATGTCGCTTAGAGGCTTCTAATCAAGGTCGCAGTCAAGCTTGTTTCGGCGAAGGGCAATACCGACGCCACTCTTAATTATGTTCGTTCGACTCCCACTGTCAATTACATCATGTATCTTTTGGCGAACGAACAAAATGAAATTAAGGGACGTAGTGGTTTTGGTATTGCCATCCGCCGAAACAACCTCGGTCACTTAGAGGCTTCCAATCAAGGTCGCAGTCGAGCTTATTTCGGCGAAGGGCAAGACCAGCGCCACTCTTGATTTTGTTCGTTCAACTCCTACTGTCAATTACATCGTGTATCTTTTGGCGAACGAACAAAATGAAATTAAGGGACGTGTGGTTTTGGTATTGCCATCCGCCGAAACGAAATGTCGCTTAGAGGCTTCTAATCAAGGTCGCAGTCAAGCTTGTTTCGGCGAAGGGCAATACCGACGCCACTCTTAATTATGTTCGTTCGACTCCCACTGTCAATTACATCATGTATCTTTTGGCGAACGAACAAAATGAAATTAATGGACGTAGTGGTTTTGGTATTGCCATCCGCCGAAACAACCTCGGTCACTTAGAGGCTTCCAATCAAGGTCGCAGTCGAGCTTGTTTCGGCGAAGGGCAATACATTCGCCACTCTTGATTTTGTTCGTTCGACTCCTACTGTCAATTACATCATGTATCTTTTGGCGAACGAACAAAATGAAATTAAGGGACGTAGTGGTTTTGGTATTGCCATGTGCCGAAACGAAATGTCGCTTAGAGGCTTCTAATCAAGGTCGCAGTCAAGCTTGTTTCGGCGAAGGGCAATACCGACGCCACTCTTAATTATGTTCGTTCGACTCCCACTGTCAATTACATCATGTATCTTTTGGCGAACGAACAAAATGAAATTAAGTAACGTAGTGGTTTTGGTATTGCCATCCGCCGAAACAAACTCGGTCACTTAGAGGCTTCCAATCAAGGTCGCAGTCGAGCTTATTTTTTCGGCGAAGGGCAAGAACCAGCGCCACTCTTGATTTTGTTCGTTCGACTCCTACTGTCAATTACATCATGCATCTTTTGGCGAACGAACAAAATGAAATTAAGGGACGTGTGGTTTTGGTATTGCCATCCGCCGAAACGAAATGTCGCTTAGAGGCTTCTAATCAAGGTCGCAGTCAAGCTTGTTTCGGCGAAGGGCAATACCGACGCCACTCTTAATTATGTTCGTTCGACTCCCACTGTCAATTACATCATGTATCTTTTGGCGAACGAACAAAATGAAATTAAGGGCAGTAGTGGTTTTGGTATTGCCATCCGCGGAAACAAACTCGGTCACTTAGAGGCTTCCAATCAAGGTCGCAGTCGAGCTTATTTCGGCGAAGGGCAAGACCAGCGCCACTCTTGATTTTGTTCGTTCAACTCCTACTGTCAATTACATCGTGTATCTTTTGGCGAACGAACAAAATGAAATTAAGGGACGTGTGGTTTTGGTATTGCCATCCGCCGAAACGAAATGTCGCTTAGAGGCTTCTAATCAAGGTCGCAGTCAAGCTTGTTTCGGCGAAGGGCAATACCGACGCCACTCTTAATTATGTTCGTTCGACTCCCACTGTCAATTACATCATGTATCTTTTGGCGAACGAACAAAATGAAATTAAGGGCAGTAGTGGTTTTGGTATTGCCATCCGCGGAAACAAACTCGGTCACTTAGAGGCTTCCAATCAAGGTCGCAGTCGAGCTTATTTCGGCGAAGGGCAAGACCAGCGCCACTCTTGATTTTGTTCGTTCAACTCCTACTGTCAATTACATCGTGTATCTTTTGGCGAACGAACAAAATCAAAATTAAGGGACGTGTGGTTTTGGTATTGCC
Source organism: Trileptium ribeirensis (assembly GCA_030248225.1). Lineage (NCBI taxonomy): Eukaryota > Metazoa > Nematoda > Enoplea > Enoplida > Thoracostomopsidae > Trileptium > Trileptium ribeirensis. Next base: position 8,453 of record JASANE010023496.1, read on the forward strand.
ATCCGCCGAAACGAAATGTCGCTTAGAGGCTTCTAATCAAGGTCGCAGTCAAGCTTGTTTCGGCGAAGGGCAATACCGACGCCACTCTTGATTATGTTCGTTCGACTCTCACTGTCAATTACATCATGTATCTTTTGGCGAACGAACAAAATGAAATTAAGGGACGTAGTGGTTTTGGTATTGCCATCCGCCGAAACAACCTCGGTCACTTAGAGGCTTCCAATCAAGGTCGCAGTCGAGCTTGTTTCGGCGAAGGGCAATACATTCGCCACTCTTGATTTTGTTCGTTCGACTCCTACTGTCAATTACATCATGTATATTTTGGCGAACGAACAAAATGAAATTAAGGGACGTAGTGGTTTTGGTATTGCCATGTGCCGAACCAAACTCGGCCGCTTAGAGGCTTTCAATCAAGGTCGCAGTCGAGCTTGTTTCGGCGAGGGGCAATACCGACGCCACTCTTGATTTTATTCGTTCGACTCCTACTAACAATTACATCATGTATCTTTTGGCGAACGAAAAAAAATGAAAATAAGGGACGTAGTGGTTTTGGCATTGCCATCCACCGAAACAAACTCGGTCGCTTAGAGGCTTCCAATCAAGGTCGCAGTCGAGCTTGTTTCGGCGAAGGGCAATACGGACGCCACTCTTGATTTTGTTCGCTCGACTCCCACTGTCATTTACATCATGTATCTTTTGGCGAACGAACAAAATGAAATTAAGGGACGTAGTGGTTTTGGTATTGCCATCCGCCGAAACAACCTCGGTCACTTAGAGGCTTCCAATCAAGGTCGCAGTCGAGCTTGTTTCGGCGAAGGGCAATACATTCGCCACTCTTGATTTTGTTCGTTCGGCTCCTACTGTCAATTACATCATGTATCTTTTGGCGAACGAACAAAATGAAATTAAGGGACGTAGTGGTTTTGGTATTGCCATGTGCCGAACCAAACTCGGCCGCTTAGAGGCTTTCAATCAAGGTCGCAGTCGAGCTTGTTTCGGCGAGGGGCAATACCGACGCCACTCTTGATTTTATTCGTTCGACTCCTACTGTCAATTACATCATGTATCTTTTGGCGAACGAAAAAAAATGAAAATAAGGGACGTAGTGGTTTTGGCATTGCCATCCACCGAAACAAACTCGGTCGCTTAGAGGCTTCCAATCAAGGTCGCAGTCGAGCTTGTTTCGGCGAAGGGCAATACCGACGCCACTCTTGATTTTGTTCGCTCGACTCCCACTGTCATTTACATCATGTATCTTTTGGCGAACGAAAAAATGAAATGAAGGGACGTAGTGGTTTTGTTGGTATTGCCATGCGCCGAACCAAACTCGGTCGCTTAGAGGCTTCCAATCAAGATCGCGGTCGAGCTTGTTTCGGCGAAGGGTAATACCGACGCCGCTCTTGATTTTGTTCGTTCGACTCCCACTGTCAATTACATGGTGTATCTTTCGGCGAACGAACAAAATGAAATTAAGGGACGTAATGGTTTTGGTAATTCCATCCGCCGACACAAACTGTCGCTTAGAGGCTTCCAATCAAGGTCGCAGTCGAGCTTGTTTCGGCGAAGGGTAATACCGACACCACTCTTGATTTTGTTCGTTCGACTCCCACTGTCAATTACATCATGTATCTTTTGGCAAACGAACAAAATGAAATTAAGGGACGTAGTGGTTTTGGTATTGCCATCCGCCGAAACAAACTGTCGCTTAGAGGCTTCCAATCAAGGTCGCAGTCGAGCTTGTTTCGGCGAAGGGCAATACCGACGCCACTCTTGATTTTGTTCGTTCGACTCCTACTGTCAATTACATCATGTATCTTTTGGCGAACGAACAAAATGAAATTAAGGGACGTAGTGGTTTTGGTATTGCCATCCGCCGAAACAAACTGTCGCTTAGAGGCTTCCAATCAAGGTCGCAGTCGAGCTTGTTTCGGCGAAGGGCAATACCGACGCCACTCTTGATTTTGTTCGTTCGACTCCTACTGCCAATTACATCACGTATCTTTTGGCGAACGAACAAAATGAAATTAAGGGACGTAGTGGTTTTGTTGGTATTGCCATGCGCCGAACCAAACTCGGTCGCTTAGAGGCTTCCAATCAAGATCGCGGTCGAGCTTGTTTCGGCGAAGGGTAATACCGACGCCGCTCTTGATTTTGTTCGTTCGACTCCCACTGTCAATTACATGGTGTATCTTTTGGCGAACGAACAAAATGAAATTAAGGGACGTAATGGTTTTGGTATTGCCATCCGCCGACACAAACTGTCGCTTAGAGGCTTCCAATCAAGGTCGCAGTCGAGCTTGTTTCGGCGAAGGGTAATACCGACGCCACTCTTGATTTTGTTCGTTCGACTCCCACTGTCAATTACATCATGTATCTTTTGGCGAACGAACAAAATGAAATTAAGGGACGTAGTGGTTTTGGTATTGCCATCCGCCGAAACGAACTGTCGCTTAGAGGCTTCCAATCAAAGTCGCAGTCGAGCTTGTTTCGGCGAAGGGCAATACCGACGCCACTCTTGATTTTGTTCGTTCGACTCCTACTGTCAATTACATCATGTATCTTTTGGCGAACGAAAAAAATGAAATTAAGGGACGTAGTGGTTTTGGTATTGCCATCCGCCGACACAAACTCGGTGGCTTAGAGGCTTCCAATCAAGGTCGCAGTCGAGCTTGTTTCGGCGAAGGGCAATACAGACGCCGCTCTTGATTTTGTTCGTTCGACTCCTACTGTCAATTACATCATGTATCTTTTGGCGAACGAACAAAATGAAATTAAGGAACGTAGTAGTTTTGGTATTGCCATGCGCCGAACCAAACTCGATCGCTTAGAGGCTTTCAATAAAGGTCGCAGTCGAGCTTGTTTCGGCGAATGGCAATACCGACGCCACTCTTGATTTTGTTCGTTCGACTCCTACTGCCAATTACATCACGTATCTTTTGGCGAACGAACAAAATGAAATTAAGGGACGTAGTGGCTTTGGTATTGCCATCCGCCGAAACGAACTGTCGCTTAGAGGCTTCCAATCAAAGTCGCAGTCGAGCTTGTTTCGGCGAAGGGCAATACCGACGTCACTCTTGATTTTGTTCGTTCGACTCCTACTGTCAATTACATCATGTATCTTTTGGCGAACGAAAAAAATGAAATTAAGGGACGTAGTGGTTTTGGTATTGCCATCCGCCGACACAAACTGTCGCTTAGAGGCTTCCAATCAAGGTCGCAGTCGAGCTTGCTTCGGCGAAGGGTAATACCGACGCCACTCTTGATTTTGTTCGTTCGACTCCCACTGTCAATTACATCATGTATCTTTTGGCGAACGAACAAAATGAAATTAAGGGACGTAGTGGTTTTGGTATTGCCATCCGCCGAAACGAACTGTCGCTTAGAGGCTTCCAATCAAAGTCGCAGTCGAGCTTGTTTCGGCGAAGGGCAATACCGACGTCACTCTTGATTTTGTTCATTCGACTCCTACTGTCAATTACATCGTGTATCTTTTGGCGAACGAAAAAATGAAATTAAGGGACGTAGTGGTTTTGGTATTGCCATCCGCCGACACAAACTCCTTCGCTTAGAGGCTTCCAATCAAGGTCGCAGTCGAGCTTGTTTCGGCGAATGGCAATACCGACGCCACTCTTGATTTTGTTCGTTCGACTCCTACTGTCAATTACATCACGTATCTTTTGGCGAACAAACAAAATGAAATTAAGAGACGTAGTAGTTTTGGTATTGCCATGCGCCGAAACAAATTCGGTCGCTACCTGGGTTGGAAGCCTTGAAGCGACCGAGTTTGTATAATGCGAATCCGCTCTTCATTGGTTAATATGACTGTTGTCAGTGTTCATTTTCCCTGACCGATGGTTCGGCTACTGAGGATAAAGGTCACTTCTGTGAAGACGTTCTATGCCGTTTATATGAGCGCTGCAAATCAGACTTACTGGTTTTGGCTGGTGATTTCAACGTTCAACTCGGCTCTAGGCTAGATGGAAACGAACCTGTGGTAACACAAACGATAATGGCTGTTGACTTCTTTCAACTGCTGGCACGCCACGCTTTTCCTAGCAAGCTCCAATTTTAATCATCATCGTCAGAAACGCATCGCAACGTGAAGGAGCCGCATTGGAACGTGGCTGCAACTAGATCACATGCTAATTTATCATAGGTGGAAATGCTGCCTCCGATATTGTGGAAATTTACTGAACTACGATCATGCATTATTGCTATTGCATTTGCCTATCAAACTATCGACCTGTTTTTGGTAAAAAAGCCTCTGCAAAGCAACCACGAAGACCGAACTATAAATATGCTGGCGTGTGCAGTGCTTTCTTGGTTTCACTATCGAGCAGTTTTAAGGGACTCTTTTCCGACGGCGACGAGGACATAGTCTGTACGTAGGAAATGATACTCGAATAGCTTAATCTACAATATGCGACGGTTCCGCAGCAATGAAAAGCTAAGAAACTATCATGGATTTCTAATGCGTCATTGGCTACAGTAACTTAGCGTTCTAAAAGGCCACCAACCCAGGCTACTATGCGTTAGATTTTGAAGAAGCGCTTAGCTTATGGCCTTAACACAAAGATGCTGAATGGCTGGCTAACAGCTGAAGACATGAATCGGGTGAATCGCGCAGGCAATCAGAGGGTCCTGTTCAAAATCCTTCTGATATTAACATGAGTTGTTACGCGACATAACCGGTGATATTATCAGCGATATGGGGCAATGCACAGCACGTTACCGTGAACACATCGAGCAACTACTAAACAGGTCGCCTCCTTCGTCCAGGGATTTACTCGATAATCAATTAAGTCATTGGTTTCTACAGTGATGACGATCAGGAACAAGCGACTATGGCTAAAGCGATTTATAAACAATCGCAGGGCTTAAAGCCAACAAAGTACTTAAACTGACCTGATCGCACCAGTAGTCTTCAATGCCGATGGTCTTTTTCTAGTCAATTTCTTGTTCAAACTCTTATACTAGATCTCACAGCAGCAAAGAATCCCGGCCTAAAGGCATATGTTCTACTGCCATTTTCCGAAAAAAGGCGACTTCCCAGTGTGCTGTAATCATATAGGCGGGTCGTTGCTGCCAACATGTCTAAAGATATTGGAGACGAATGTTCCTCACAGGAGTGTGACCCACCGGGAATGAACGACCAGAGAAAATCAGGCCGGTTTTTGCTCAGGTCGGGGCTGCATTGGCCAGATTTCCTGTCTGCAAATGATCCTCGAAGCTTGCGATGTGTATAGGAGACATTTTATCGCTTTTGTCGACATCAAAACGGCATTCGACTCCGTCCATTGAACATCACTATTTAACATTATGGCAAGACGAAGATTATGACTTTCTGCAGCAACACCGTGCCCTTCCTTAGCTGCAATAGCGAACGCTTTGAGGTGGACAACAATTTCTGCTACTTTGGCAATCATATTACAGCAGGTGGCCAATTCTGTGTTGAAATACAAAATCGTATTGTCAAAGCACGAGCAGAGTTCTGCGGGTTGAGGAAACAACTATGGTTGAATAGAAGCATCAACAAGGTGTAAGTGACATTGTTCTGCGAAGGCGCCGACTTCAATGGATGGGTCACATACTACACATGCCTTACACTGTTGTCTAATTCATGTAGCCATTGGACGCTGCCATAGAAAGTGAACAACGTTGCAAGAAATATACCCGTTTTGCGTTGACATACCGCTCAAACAACGGCGGTCGAATCCCTTTAGGTAACTGGCAAGAAAGGCGGAAGGTCAGACGTTATCTCCGATCTTGATCTCGAGCGACAGGCTGACCGCTGGATCTCGCGGATCTCCCTATATATACCTGCAGTATAACATAAACATAACCATATTAATGTATATATCATAGGTGTCCAAGCTCGATCGGCTTATGAAGGTAGATCCATGGGACAGCAAGTATTCGAACCGGCAGCGTAAAGGGCACGACGTAAATTTCCCGATTCTCTAAAATCTACCCTCATTATTTTCTCCATTTTCCGCAATGATTTCTGTTAACTTGAAAAATGTAGTCTTATAAATGTTAAAAAATTTTGCATGTGGAGTAGGGGATTGCTTGCGGTGGCTGAAGAAAAGTAAACAAGGCTTGCGAAAGTCAGACCCGTGATTAATATATATATATGTATTGTATGAATATTTTGTATGGAATTCAATGGATATTTCTCCACTTTCCGCAATTTCTGCAAACTTTATAATTTAGTCTTATCATAAATGTTTAAAAGTTTTGTGCGTGGACTGGGTGTTTGCTTGCCGTGCCTGAAGAAGAGTAAATATGGCTTGAGAGAGTCAGACCATTGATGGGATAAGATTTTATATATTATATATATTGTATATATATTTATATATATAAATATATATTTTCATATTGAATTTATATATATACCAATTTATATATATACCAATATATATTTATATATATAAATATATATTTTCATATTGAATTTATATATATACCAATATATCTTACAAATACATGTTTATACTAATATATATTTTACTATAACACTAGCTTGTCAGGATTCAAATCAAATACCACCGGGCGCTTGGTGATTTATAAATATTAGAGTTGTTTAATAAATCAGACTAGTTTTCAAATTAAATATTTGATCGGTTGTTTATTTTTTTCCAACAAATGGGGTCCTTAGGGAACGTATGCCCTGGTTATTCGTAAATCTTGGGCTATATATCGAGCTTAATCTCTCGTCTCTTATAATATCGTTCATTCCAGGCTAAAATATCTAATCCATCTAATAAAGTACGTCACTGGTTTCCGATTATAACGCTTTTAGTTTAGCCGATGAGCTTAGGAAGCGTTTAATAATCTCTTTTGATAGCAATACACCAAGAGCTTCTTTCGCTTTTAATTAAAAATTTAAATTCTATTTCGTATAATTTTTTGAATAAATAATTGATATGAAATGTTTTCGAACTGAATATATTTATACCGTTAGCTTCCATCCGTAGTCGACTCCGGGAATGCGTGGGACCGACAGTGGTTTTAAAGGTCCCAAATCAATCTGCCTCCCCACAGTTGTGGGATCAGCTGATGATACATATATTCAAAGTCCTCAATTTATACTTAGGGTTTGCTGGATGATGTCCCGTTTTGTAGAAATCGGACCCAGAGTTGCCGAACCACAATCGTTCAAGGGATGCCAGTTTCCACACGTTTAAATACCCGTTTACGTTCCGACCAAGTCCGTATCTATTTTACAGGTGGCTACGTGGCTTTATTCCCTCGCCCAAAAAGATTATGCGCCCAGGATACGGAAACTGCCAAATTAAAATGATTTGAGGAGGTCATTTTTAAAAATCAAGTCTTTTTAAGAATCGGATAAATTCAAAGGCGATCGGATTTAACGCCCGAATTAAACGACCACTTTTAACTGTACCTATCATAGTGCGCAAAATACTCCAGCAGTTTCCCCATCTTTGTGTTTGTGGATTTAACGCTTACTTTGCCTAAACCCCTGACGGAATACGGAGAATTTACAAAATGCTACAGTTAAGATTAACAAAATGACAAATTTTGATAAACTTTTTGTTCATAGTCATCTGCTGTGGGAATTTCCCAGTGGAGCCAAAAATTTCTCACTTCGTGTGTTGGGGACATTCCTAGAATCCCGCAGCCAAAAATTGGTCGATTTTGAAGAACAGTGGGAATTTTGGTACCAATCGACTTTTGTAGCCGTATTTATTAAAATCAATTATGATATATTTTTGAATATTTGGAACACGCCACGGCCATGTGTCTTTAAGTATTCGCAATGGCCTGGATCACAAGGATAAACACATTATGCAGGGGATGCAAACATAGCTGGCACCGTATGTATATATGTGGATGTCCATCACCTATGCGCCGTCAAAGGTCCCCATTCTGTATAAGAGTTTCTCTTGTGGTTGTGTAATTGGAAACCATATATATTCAATTGCACACCAGCATGTATTTACGATACATAAGACTAAAATTTGGGACCCAAACCTGTTCATACACAATTACGATTTTCTGTATATTTCGTCCGATTTAGCAAAAATAAATATATCTTTCAGGAAATCTGCGAATTTTCAAAAGATATAAACTTGACAAGTTTTGTACGGACAAGGACGATCGCCTATGTACAGACCCCAAAATCAAGTTCCTAAATTTTCGAAAACCCTTTCCAATATATTAAGTTCATAATGTGATCGAGATTCAGATTTTGTGGCGTGATATTGATTTATAAATATTTTTCCGGCTTTCTTAGCAACCGATGCATGATGATTTGATTTGTCTACAGTCATTAGGGTGACAATTAGCAAACCTACCCAGTCGTACCTTTTCTTGAAACGGAACTTCGGCTCAACAACCAATTTTAAATTTATTGCGAGGCTGAAAATAAATTAAAATGATAAGAATCTTGAGACCTGAACGTCGGAAATGTCTTTGGACACTTTAAGCTTGATTTGCATTATCTTTTCCCTCAACCTATTTACCTTTGGCTATTCCTGTTTGAAATCATTATCTATTACTTTTTGTAGATACTATTAACATAATAATAATACAAGTAATTTTAGCTTTGCTATACGTCCCATCACACTCAGACACTCACTCACTAGTACACAGTTGCTGTATAGTGGAACAACGCTAGAACGGGTAATTCCCATGTGGGTAATTAAATATTATGACACATGAGAGGGGAATGATTTCTGTCGGAAGATCTTAGGTGTTTCTCTGCGGTTTTGTTTAGCTGTTTGTTTGCTTGTTCTGGCTCAGGTGGCATCTGAAATTATTTGCTCTGATATTGGTTGAATGAATTAATGAATCTTTATTAAAGGTGATAATTGTATGATTGTATATATATGCTTATATCGAAATTTAATTGCACTCCGCATATTTCCCAGTATATTTAAATGAAATCGTACAGCTTTCCATCTTTAGCATTTTTGGAAAATTTAAGTAAAGCTCATAAAGTTGTTTAAAACTAAATAATATAATATTAGAAAAATCATTACATTTTTCGCTCAAGGCAGGCTGAGGAGTATGACTTTATATTCTCACAAAAAAGAACAGCTTAGTGTTAGCAAGAGTGCATTAGGGAAGAGTATGATACTGGGTTTGGGGGTCAGACCGAAAATGCCCGTATCATCAAACACGGGATAACATGTGAGTGCAGGAGAGTGCCATACTCTTCCCTAACGCACTCTTTGGTATTCGGGTGTGTAACGATCTATTGCCTTCGGAAAACAACATCCCCCATGTGAAGCAGGGGGGCGTATTAAATCGCGAACCCCAAACACGACGGCCGAAGCCCTTAACTTCACTTCACATGAGAGAAGTTGTTTTGTCTTATTTGATATTGTCATATTTCGCGCTAAACGCCATGAACTTCACTGGGAACCATTCCTGTGGGAAAATGTAGGCTTTACATCATCTGTTTATCATGTGCGTAATATATAGGTGTTGTGTATTTTGCTTAATACATACTTAAATTTCGTGTGTTTACAACTATATAATTCATGAGTGGATTTTTTATATGTGTGAAGTTGTGTGTATTCTTCACTACGTGTGAAACGGTCGTAATTTATTGTAAAGTGTGTGTATGTAAATTGTTTGTTTTGTCCATTTTGTATGAAGCGTGTGTAATATGTGTAATTGCTTTAAAATCGCATTAGTTTTGAGATCAAATTTTCCCAGCACAGTAAAATAAAACTTTTAAGAACAAGAGAACTCGCGTTAAAGTGGACAGGGGGATCACTGGTTCAAAATGCGATTTTAATGTCAAATGCACAAGGTCACGCTGTGGATTATTCATACCAAATTTGGGCACAATTGGCCTACCTGATAAGAATTTACGGTCCTTATCCCCTATGTTATTTCTGTACTTGCTTTAATCTGGAGAATTTTGTTCATTCCTGGAATTATTAAGTTAGGACAGTTTAGAATAATATAAAATTTGTGTGCCAGGGATACAGTTTAGGTACCTATCAGATTTGAATGTAAAACTGAGGTGCCTTAAGTATTACACTTAATTACCGGAAATGAAAGTGTCTTCTTGTTGGATTTTCACGAAAATTATGGCGACTTACGGATTCCGAGAGAGAATCTCACATAAAGGGCTTCTCTAACGCAAAAATTATAACTTTTGTTAGAGGGCGAATTTCGCAATTCTAAGAATTCATAACCCGGTTGGCAGCCGTTATATAAAATCTAGCGGGTTAGAGAGATTTTAGATCCAGGTTGTAATCGGTTTCCTAGAATTAGGGCATCAAAAGTTTACTTAAAGGGTTGCACCGTGAGCTTAGGGCCTCAATTGCAATCGGAGATCAAAGAGATTCAGAGCAATTATTGTATTGGACAATCGCTGAATATTGCTGTTCTAATCAATGTAAGTGTACTGTTTATTTTAATTACGTGTGTGTGTGTTGTAACTGTGTATTATTCATCAGCTGGAATAAACTTAATTGAGGAAAAGTCAGAAACATTAATGCGTATTACAATTTGATACTCGACTAGCTCAGACTGTGCATACCAGGTTAACTTAGGACTTGGTGGCGGCAGTCCCCCCTCCCTCCGAATTACTTTTAAGGTTAGTATAGGTGTCATATAGGAGCCTTAGCTCAGCCTAAGGCCTATGCTTAGGCTTTGCGGTCATTTTAGAGTATTTTCTTGATGGCTGCTTTTTGACTGACGATATAATACTACACTATATTTAGCAGCCATGAAGGTAATTCAAGTTCTAGCGAGTTTTAAACGCCTATTTTTATAGATACCATGTACAAAACCTTGATGATAATTGTGGGTTGAACACAGGGCCTGGCCAAGTACATGGAATGATGTCAAATAGTCGCCCGTAAAATTGATATCTGCTGTGCTAACGATAGCTTATATAAATGATGCATAAAATTAGATAGATTTAACTTTATCTGCTTAGATATTTCAGTTTTAAGTTTTACTTATCGCTTTATTTTTTGCGAATAATATTAACCATTCACGACTAAATATCTATGGCTCAATTCATGTGGAATATGGAAGTTCCATTAACCTCAACTAACTTTATAGAAATTCATAAAGCTTTTCCACAGCCAAACATCTTAACTGTTAATATCCGTTTTTCACAAAACGAAAAATAGCCCCAAAAACAAAGTTTTAGTAGTACGACGTGCAAGTTATATATATGCGACGTGTCCCAAATGTGGGTAAATCTAACGAACTTCCCGCAATTATTGATCATACATGGTATACCTCTATCCACTCTTGATCCGAGAACACAAACTGTGAACCGAATATATCCATGTGCTCCATTCCTGATGAATTACACCCATGTCGCCTACAACGCACCGATTCAGGTTGGGGCTGAGGGTTCAGGTCCCTTCCCATCAGACTGGGCTATCAAAAATCAGAAAAATAAATTATAAGATCACGAAAAAAATTTGTTGAACAAAATTTGGGAGTCCCCTTACACTAAACAATTTCTTGATGCGCCAGTGGACGTCAAACAGTGTCATTAACCTTTAAAATCATGTAGTTTTGTATGGCGCGACTTACAATACGATGTAGTGTATTAACACTCTTCGTTGTGTAACGTGCGTTCGAATCAGCGGTGCTATGCGGCGTTTACATTATAAAGGACCAGCCTTGTGAATGTTTTGTCCAAGTCTGCAACCATCCATTATATGGTGTCTTATACACCATAGTGCTTTTAACGGTATTATAAGATAGTGTAGCGTCGGCAATGATATAGTGTAGACAACATCGTTGTATTTTTATAAAAAGTTATATGGTGTCAGCTACACCATAGTGTTAACTACTCATTTTATGTAATGCGCTTGAATAAGTTGTCTTTGACACTATCAACAAAATGCAATAGGCAGATTTAGACACTACGGCTATGTTGATGGTATCTCAGACACCATTTGTTTTATTATGTAGTGTAGGTATGTACTGTATACCATAGGATGGTATGGTGTAGATTACTGCGGCCCAAAACTTTATCATAGGGTCTTTTATAATGTAGACGCCACATTTTTCGCTCACGTTGCAAATAGCCTTAAGGATCCTATCAACAGTGTTGTTATAGCTCAATGCTTAGCTAGAGCAACTCTAACACAAACGGCTCGTATTTCAAGTCGTCGCGCTGGTAACAGTTTGTCTAACCCTCGTCGGAAAGTAAACTAATCTATGAAGTTAAGGGTTAAAGAGAATTAATGCGGCGTACACGTTATAATATTCCCGCTGTTTGGAACTTTTGTCCCCTGTAGTAGCGACCCTACCGTATAGACAGTCAGGGTGACACCCATACTGTAAATCAATGGCCGAGGGTGTACTACACACCCCTAGCTACTACATTTTTTCTCGTACATACCCTAGCTACCAATTTGGCGCGAATTAACTATAACGGACACCGTTTGTAGCTAATGCGGTTTATTAGTCAACTGTCCTATGTAGTTTTTTTCTAAATTTACGATATTTGTATCTCGCCCATATGAAATTGCTCAAATAATGCCGAACACTGTCAATAAAACTGCCATAAGACACGGTGTGCCTGACACTGTGGAGAAGTGGCAATACGTGTAACTAGCTACCTTTGAAAAATTTATGAAAAAGATGGGGGTGTCTACTGCACCCTGTTGTCAACAGTGTGCCTGACACTGTGTGGTGTGCATAAATTCAATACGTTGGGGACATTAAAACGTCAACGCCGCATAATGCGGCTTTTACATTATACTACGTATTTTATACTACCAGATACTTATATTGTACACAACTGGTGGACAAAACTTGTACAAGGGGGTTATAATAACTTTAACGCCGCGCAAGGGCACAATTTGCTCAAAATGTAGGTATTTCGCAGCTTTACACTAATATAGTAATATATAATTGCTAAGATTTTAAATAACTCCGTAGTATAGAATATACGACTCGGAGCTACATCCATTCAGTTTGAAAAACGTTTGTTATTATAGATTGCGTTTTGTTCGTTCAACTGCTTGTTTCTATAGACTTTTCTCAGTTGACACAAAAGCTACGCCTTGTAGCTCTTCAAAATGTATTTTTTATCACGTTTGTGTATTTTTTCTGGAGAGTTGTTTAGGTGTATAAAAATTTCGAAACAATGATGTGACGGATTCTTGTCAAATTCGAAGTAACTTTTTAAATTCGACAAGTCCTTTACGGGAATTTTATGGTGGCTCAAAATTTCAATATTTTATTTACCTTTATGGGCGTTTCAAATTTTTAGAATAGATTCAGTCGTTGTCATCCGGTACTAATATTTCACGCATATTCAGAGATTAAAACTTTTGAACAAAGCAGTCAATAAGCTGATTTATGTTGTCTTAAAGTTTATATACTACTAGTTTTAAGTGTTCGTTCAAACTGTTATGGTTGTCCTATACAAACGAAGAAATGTATAGCAGATACGTTCTGTTTCACTCAAGTCATACGAAGATAAATATATTTCGGCACAAAATCCTCCAAATATCCACTCTGTGCCGGCGAGACAGTAGGAAACATACAGCGGATTCGGATGACTAATAGCTCATTCCCAATAGCAGATATCATGCAAGAGCTCATGTCAGGATTTGTGGGAACATTCTGCATTCGAAATCATATATAGAAGTGGTCTGAGGTTTAGGGATCTAGGCTTTCCTGCTCAAATGTGAAATCATGCACCAGTCTCAGATCACAGATTAGCACACGGCCGGAGTCTGCGGCGCAATAGCAGATATCACGCGGAAGCTCATGCCAGCATTTACGGGAACATTCTTCACTCTAAATCATATATAGGAGTGGTCTGAGGTTTAGGGATCCAGGCTTTCCTGCTGAAATGCGAAATCATGCACCAGTCTCAGATCACAGATTAGGACACGGCCGAAGTCTGCGCAATAGCAGATATCACGCGGAAGCTCATGCCAGCATTTACGGGAACATTCTTCACTCTAAATCATATATAGGAGTGGTCTGAGGTTTAGGGATCCAGGCTTTCCTGCTGAAATGCGAAATCATGCACCAGTCTCAGATCACAGATTAGGACACGGCCGAAGTCTGCGCAATAGCAGATATCATGCAGACGCTCATTCCAGCATTTGTTGGAACATTCTTCATTCGAAATCATATATAGGAGTGGTCTGAGCTTTAGGGATCCAGGCTTTCCTGCTGAAATGCGAGATCATGCACCAGTCTCGGATCACAGATTAGCACACGGCCGGAGTTTGCGCAATAGCAGATATCCATTAGCAATACGTAACTGAACGAAGTACAAA
>JASANE010023498.1:0-14570 GCA_030248225.1 Trileptium ribeirensis
TTAATAATTAGATTTGTAATTCTATGCTTAGGAAATTTTTAAGTCAAACCCATGCAACTTTATTTTGAACTAAAATATTTTATCTAAAATCAAGTTGTCGAGAGATATTTTAGAATTTATATTTCGAAAGAACGAGTGCACTAAACAAAGCAGCTAAAAAGCACTTTGGATGCTTTTGCTATACTTCTTTGTTAAAATAAAATTTCTAATTATTGACAATTGATAACAACATATATTTGTTTTCAGAATTTCTATCGAACAAAGGTTCAGCGACCGGACATGTACGGTCGATATATTTTTAAACTACATGATCTTTCATTGAGTTGCGGGTACGTTATCGAAGCTGCAGCACTGCTCAAGCTCTACGCTGATTTGATTGGTAATATAATATTTTACTCATTAATAATATTAATATCGCTGCCGAGAGAAAATTTTTTATGAATTTTTATGCATTGTATATTAATATCAGAAATTGTGTTATGAAAGCATAATCAGGACACTATAAACGATTCATGCCGGCAGCATGTATGCACAAGAAATACGTAACGTGGCTGATAAATTCGATAATATAGATTAATAGTGAATACTAATTATTTAGTCTAATTTTCAATCCAGTTCCATAAATATATACATGGTTCTCATTTCACGATTATTCACGATTACAGTTCGGCTTAAGCACAAATTGAACTTTTCATGCTTTAGCCGGCTCCATTCACTACTAACCACGGAGTCATCAATGACCAGTAATTCATATAATATTGTGTTGATTGTTTTATTAAAGCTTTTATGACAAAGTCATGATTTAATACATAATAATGCACAAAGTAAAAAATTATTATTATTATATAAAAACAAGCAAACGTTGATACGACATACAAACGTCGATTCCACTAGAAATGATTAATACCTCCGGCTACAACTGAACCATTAAATAGTTCTAAAATATCGAAATCATGGCGTTCTTGAATAGAAATCAGCGAAGATGAAAAATATTAAACCGTTTTTTTCATTAAACCTACAAAATTCAGCAGGATTTAAAAAAACATAAATTTAAAAAGAACAGATAATATTTGAAAATAACAAATTCACCTCAACAATTATAGTATAAAATGTGTAGTTTATCTTTTACGTGTTTTATTTTCAGAATTCGATGATAAATTAGAAGCTGCAAGCTACGGTTATCCAGCACAGCCAGCGTGGCAACGCAAAGAAGATATTTACTACACAATACTTAGTTACTACGATAAAGCTAAAGTAAACACAAAGTTAATAATGATTCTGAATTTGAGCAAATTGTTTGTTCTCTATTCTACGTTGGTCGAGCGATTTATAGCAAACAGTTTTCACCTTTCAAACAGTTTTTTGCTTCTAAGGTCGTGTGTTGCTCATAAAGGCACAACAAACGTTACCAATTTTGTGACTGATAAGACAGTGATCTGGGATGTTTTAATTTTTACCACCAATTTTGTAACTTGAAGAGGCAGTTAAGAGGGCTGCATTAATGTTTACTACCAATTTTAGTAAACGAAGAGACGGTTAACAAGACTGCCTTAGTTTTGACTCCAATTCCTGAGGTGACAGTTAAGAGGGCTGTTTTAATTTTTACCGCCAATTTTGTGACTTGAGGATACAGTTAACAGGGCTGTCTTAAGTTTTACCGTCAATTTTGTGCCCTGAGCAGACGATTAAGAGGGCTGCCTTAATTTTCACCGCCAATTTTGTGACTTGAGGGAACAGTTAACAGGGCTGTCTTAAGTTTTACCGTCAATTTTGTGCCCTGAGCAGACGATTAAGAGGGCTGCCTTGATTTTCACCGCCAATTTTGTGACTTGAGGATACAGCTAAGAGGGCTGTCTTAATTTTTACTGTCAATTTTATGCCCTGAGCAGACGGTTAAGAGGGATGCCTTAATTTTTGCCTCCAATTTTGTGACGTGAGGAGACAGGTAAGAGGGTTGCATTAATGTTTACCACCAATTTCAGTAAACGAAGAGACGGTTAACAGGACTGTCTTAGTTTTGACGTCAATTTTGTGACTTGAGGATACAGTTAAGAGAGCTGTCTTAAGTTTTACCGTCAATTTTGTGCCCTGAGCAGACAATTAAGACGGCTGCCTTGATTTCACCGCCAATTTTGTGACTTGAGTATACAGTTAAGAGGGCTGTCTTACTTTTTACTGTCAATTTTATGCCCTGAACAGACGGTTAAGAGGGATGCCTTAATTTTTGTCTCCAATTTTGTGACGTGAGGAGACAGGTAAGAGGTTTGCATTAATGTTTACCACCAATTTCAGTAAACGAAGAGACGGTTAACAGGAGTGCCTTAGTTTTGATGTCAATTTTGTGCCTTGAGGATACAGTTAAGAGGGCTGTCTTATGTTTTACCGTCAATTTTGTGCCCTGAGCAGAAAATTAAGAGGGCTGCCTTGATTTCACCGCCAATTTTGTGACTTGAGGATACAGTTAAGACGGCTGTCTTAATTTTTACTGTCAATTTTATGCCCTGAGCAGACGGTTAAGAGGGATGCCTTAATTTTTGCCTCCAATTTTGTGCCGTGAGGAGCAGGTAAGAGGGTTGCATTAATGTTTACCACCAATTTCAGTAAACGAAGAGACGGTTAACAAGACTGCCTTAGTTTTGACGTCAATTTTGTGACTTGAGCAGATGGTTAAGAGGGCTGCCTTAATTTTTGCCTCCAATTTTGTGACTTGAGGAGACATGTAACAGGAATGTTTTAATTTTTGCCAACAATTTATTGTCTTGAAGAGATAGTTAAGAGGGCTGTCTTAATTTTTACCGTCAATTTTGTGCCCTGAGCAGATGGTTAAGAGGGCTGCCTTAATTTTTGCCTCCAATTTTGTGACTTGAGGAGACATGTAACAGGGATGTTTTAATTTTTGCCAACAATTTATTGACTTGAAGAGATAGTTAAGAGGGCTGCCTTAATTTTTACCGACAAATCTGAATAAAATTCTCAATAGATGAAGCGGATATCTGTGTATTTCAAACTCATAATTCTAAGTTTTGTTATTTTGTACTTTGAATCTCTGGAGTATTTACGTCTACATGTAAATTGCTTAGTCTATCTATACGATGGAGGTAGTAGAATCTAATTAATTCACTCTATCATAGATCAATATCATATATTTAGTGCGCGAAAAAACAGGAGGGCTTAATTAGCAGCAGCAATACTTATGAAATTTTTTAGTTTTTTAATGTACGGCAAAAGCGGAAAAAATTATGCAAAAAATGATTATTTTTGAAAGTTGTAAACACGATCACTGCGAAAATATATTTATAATATCCGAATTCAATGCTTGCCACCAACAGTTGACACTAGTTTAATGCTAAAAATGTAATGATGCTGCTACAAAAACATATATCCTAATTGTAATCCTACGATAAATAGAAAATTTTTATTTCTAACTTAGACTTGGGAGCGTGGCATACCGCTGTGCAAAGAACTAGCTCAGTTCTACGAGCAACGCCAGAATGATTTCAAGAAACTATCTGAAATTCTCCGTACGGAAGCTGACTTATTCGATAAGCTTGCCGTAGAACCGCCAGTATACGAGCCAGATTACTTCTACGTCGGTTATTACGGACGACAATTTCCACATTTCATTCAAGTGAGTTTGTTTAAAAATTATAATTTTTTTATATTAACGCGTGAATCCAGTTTAGGTAGGTGCACATGACTTGCTCATGTTTCAGGTCAATTTAAACCGATGATGCCGTACAAATCACGATTTTCCTTTTGTACGTGGTCACGATGCAAAAATAATTTGGCGCTGTCACTATTTTGCAAAATAAATCGTTCTCGCTTCATAATTAATTCACTTGATATCATGCTTTTATTTTTAGTACACCAATATATCACAAGTTGCCCTATTAGCATGTCAGTTGGTGAACGCGAGCAAACGTGAGAAAATGATACATGTGTACGTGCGCAAATAGAGTTAGAGACAAAACTGCCATTGTTTGTACGCATTTTTCTGTGAAACCTAAAATACATCAGTCTATTCAGCAGTTGCCTAACAACATAATTCTATAATTTCTCCGTAAAAACATTCCAGGATCGAGAATTTATTTATCGTGGTCATCCATACGAAAAGCTGGACTCGTTTGTGACTCGTATTCAAAGCGAATGGCCTGACTCAAACGTTGTGTTTAAAGGTTCGACTGTAGCCGAACGACAAAAACTAGAGACTAAACAGCGTAAGTTTTCTTTTTGATTTTGTGTAGCCATTTCGTACGTTCAAATGATTTTTAATCTCATGGAATTTTTCAAAACTAATTGTAATTATCATCTTTGGATTTGCCCAATATCTAGTAGTAAATATGAATTATTTGTAGAGAGTGTTTGCAATTTATAGCCTTTTATGTCACACGACATATACCTATAACATTTTCATATATATACGCCTACTTAGACCAATCTTTTTGAAAACTTCCATATCATTAGAAAACGTCAAAATTTGTTTTTGATTTATAAATAAAATCACTCACATTGTATCAAACATTAAGATAAATCATCCTGTTTCTTGACTAACTCATTAATACATACCTGCGTTACAATGCATACTATTGGTCAGGAACGATGTATTGGTTTGTCACAAGAGCTTAAGACTGATTGGTCGGTATTGGGCTTAAATTTTCGCACTGCGTGAGCACTTAGGTCAGAGCTGGAAACTGTTCAATGTTTAGTTACCCATGACCCGTTCGACCCGTTGGTACAGTGACCCGTGACCAGCATGACCCGTGACCTGTGACCAGTTAAATTTTCCCTTATCTCTTTGAGAAAGCACATTGTTGTTTTTGGTATAACTTACAGCGCTTACCAGAACTTAGCACCCGGCCATTACTTTTCATATGTTAAGGCATTTCAGAATTTTCAGAGTACTGCAGCATATTTGGGCCCTCTATCACATGGGCGTACTACTATGTTTGAAAAGAGGGTTGGGGGCTCCGTGCAGCCCCAACGCTACCCATTTCCCCTCCCGACACCTACCCGACTCGAGGATGTTGCATCAGTGGAGAAAATTAGGCAAACTGCGGGATAAATTGGCACAAATAAGCATCAGGTTAAGCTAAACATGTCGAATGTTGATATTTTTGTTGGCAAATAATTATTTTCGTTGGCCGAAAATTTTTTCATCTTCTGAAAGGGAGTCCAACCATCCTATCATTCATTGGCTATGGCTATACCCCGCCATTTTTCAAATGTTCCCATGAGTACTGACGCATTTTACATCTTTATATACAATTATCTAATCGAGAAGATCATCAAATTTTAGGTTAGGTTGTTTGATTCGATCTAAATAATTTATCTCCAAGGAAAGTTTAAAAACAGTATATATAACAAGTACAGGTTTCGTTCAACAAACTATGAAACACTGTTTGCATCGCTTGTCTGTTGAGTCTATTTGTTGGTTACTATGAGTGCTGCAATTCTATATTATATGATCGAATGATGTCTAAAATATCCACGTTTTATAATCGAACACTTCCGTTCCCTGAGGCGAAATTATATACCAGAAATTGGCGATGTGAATCATGTCTACAATGACAGTTAGTGATACAGGGAAATGAATTAAAAAATACAATCATGTGTTCCGATCAGAATCTCGGATAGAAAATTTATAGCAAAATCAACACCATAAATACGTAGCACATAAACACAATTTAATGATGAGTCTTGACACTCGTGCTACACTACATTATATACGTTGAGGATGGCGCGGTTAATTTTTACATGGCTTTTATGGTCTCAATCGGTATAATACCTGTGACATCAGTTGTCTGATTCAATCTTGTAATGACAATCGTACTACGGGAGTTTTTTAAATCCCATAGCTTAAGCCTAAAGCTATACACCTTACGTAACGCTGAGACATATATAAGTAAAGGCTCCATATTTTTGTATAATTTCAGTCTAGTATGAGAAGTCAAAAGTAAACCTTTACAGCATTGTAAAAATACGTAGTGATCCTAAGATAAAAGAGTAGCAGTTTATGCAGCGTTTACGTTATTGGAAGTTTGTCTACCCTGAGTGTCTCTGCCAACATCAAATATTTGGTGTCTTTGACACCATAGTGTTTGTGATTGTATTTTCAGATAGTATACAAAGGTAGTGTAGTGTCGATAATAGTATGGTGTAGACCACACCATAAAATTTATGTGGTGTTAGCTACATCATGTTGTTATTTACATGCCCTATATAATGTGTTTGTGGATGGTGTCCTTGACACCGTCAGTAATAAACAATAGGTAGATTTAGCCACTATGATTAAGTTGATGGTGTCTGGTACACCATCTATTGCATTATATAGTGTAGGTATATACCGTGTCCCACTGTATGGTGTGGTCTAGACCATTGTATAACGTAAGCGCTGCATTAGTTAGCTATGCGATAGGCTAATCTTTGATTAAATTATATATTAAAAATATCTGTATATATTTCAATATTTACAGATATTCTTATTCTAATAGTTCGGCCATGTTTCGAGTCGTATGACGTCAGTAAAGTCACCAAGGTGGATCAACAAGATCCTGACGATCGTTGTACGACAAAGTCCCCAATTATGACACCCATAAAACCTGAGAATAATAGTGATCAAATCAGAACGCTGCCCGTACAGCATCGAAACGCGAATACACTACGATCGCTGTATACTACTGCGGCCAAAACTGGCGATACAAACGTCTTCCAGCATGTTCGACCGCTCGACCCGGATGTTCAACGCGGTAGTGGTGAATGGACACAACAAGATTTTAAGGTTAGTTTTTTCGAAATTTGTTAAAATATTAAGGATACGTGGGGTGTAAAAAGGTTAAGTCAAATTTGGTTAAATTGCGCAAATGCCTGTACGACTCACTAAATAACTTAAATTTGGCTCAGTCTGATTTGTGTCACTCAGACTGAGTCAAAATTGATTCATAATGTGTAAACATTTGACTCATTCGCGGAGTTAAACGATTTTTAACTCAGACCAAACTAGAATTGGACTCATTTTTTCTGAGATCGCAAAGAAGCGCTTGAGTGAGTCTAATTCCTACTCAGAGTTTTTAGAGTGCAGGAACTAAAAGATCAACTTGAGATGCATTATATTAATGTGCTTTTGAAACGTGATATATATTTGATTGACAAAACTGTGGTCGAAGATATCTTTGATCCTCATAAGCTAAAAACGGTGAACGGATGCTCTTGGGCCCCGCCGTGGTTACGCCACTGCAACAATATCATAAATAGTGTTTAATTTACATGCCAGAGGGTAATGTTATGTGGTTATAGAAAGAAGTTATTAAATGCGAAGAATTTCGAGCAGATGCAGCATTTAGTAATTAAATTAGACTCTAGAGTTAGTTTGAGAGACACATACTTGCACTTAATATTTCTTAGGCTATTGAATATTTTGCCTATTTTGATTGTTTCATAATTGCGCCAGTGCACATAACGTAATATAGCAATTTCTATGCGGACATCAGTCTTGAGATCGTTAGCTGACTTGGCAAAAGAACAACCCTAGTGTACGAACCTAATTTAATAAAAAAATTGGACGCACGCACAAGTACTTGTTTCTTCCACATAGGCATACACATCAGTTTGTTGGTTGGCGGCATTATTATTTTCTTTTCGATAAACAACATTTTATGGTTATTTACGTCATAAAATGAATTTAATATTTTCAGGTAGGTTGAATAGCAATTGATATCTTGCCGTTTCAGGCTTTTAATGTATTAGCTGTGTTAGAAAATATATGTTATGCGAAGTAGTCCTTACTGTCGTAAGAAATAAAAGTTAAAAATACTTAGTGGCTAAAGGGAACTGCAAAGAGTGTAACACGTAGAGGCTAATATAGCAGCACCGATTATGATTTACTTATTAGCATAGCTTACTATTTTTATGTATCGAGAATTGTGTACTTCATCGCTAAATTTCTTGATTAGTGCTGATAATTAACTTAACTAGTGAAATAGCTATGGCTTATTGATTAATCGTATCGTATTGTACATAGACGAATTTTGCAAGCGATACTGCACCATCCAAACCGTGTCAAGTTAGCATAAAACTTATTAGTGTCGGGACAAATAATTATTTCAGTTTAAATTTTCACAATTTAAATCTAGTTCACACAACCTGAATCGATTCCCGGGCTATGGAGTTATTGCCTTTTTATGTGAAATGAAAAACACATGCATACCGTGATACATGTTTTTGACGAAATTTTTGATCTATACGAACGATAAACCCAAACTGTTTGGCTGTTGCCTGGTATATTGCCATATTCAGAAATTGAAGTTTTAGATGAAAGACACGGCCAGATAGCTGATTTATTTTTTTTTGACGGAATTTTTGGTCTGACAGAACGATAATCCAAACTTTTCGACGTTTAGCCCGGAATGTTGACATGGTCATAAATTGAACTCTTAAATGCAAGACAAGACCTGATACACAGATTTGTTTTTGACGGAATTTTTGGTTTGTAGAACGATAATCCAAACTTTTCGACTTTTTGCCCGGAATATTGACATGGTCAGAAATTGAACTGTTAAATGCAAGACAAGGCCAGATACACTGATTTATTTGTTTTTGACAGAATTTTTGGTCTGAAAGAACAATAATCCAAACTGCTCGACGATTGCCCGGAATAATGACATGGTCAGAAATTGAATGTAAATCGGTTGAACTGATAGCGCCGATTCAGAATGCGTGTGACAATGTACGAGATAAAAATAAAGAGTTGCGTCACCTAATTGCGCGATCGTCGGCAGGTAAACTAACGTATTGCAAACTATTTGCACTTTAGTTTCCTGCATTTTCCTGTTTTGCCCATTAACGTAGAATATCTATGGTTCGTTCGTACTTCTGTTCGAATAAAAGCACATTCCATAGTACCGAAGAAGCCTTGTCTAAAGCTATTAGCTCTACACGGAAAAGCGCTATACGTTTAAAGTACGTTATTATGTTTTTAAACTTGCGTTGCATATATTGTTTTCCATAATTTTGGCACTCTTCCAGTTCAGATGTCTACAGTAACCTAGTTTTAATAGCATACATATTTCATTAGTATCATACATGCTGAAACAGGGGTTCAGGGGCTATACCTCTGAGGGCTTTACCCCCCCCCCCCGAAGCCCTGGTCTGTCCCTCACATAATGGTACCACCCTACCCCCTCTCCCCCTCCCCCCAAAGGCGGTCCGACAATTTATGCAAAATAGGAGGCATTAGCAAAAATTGGGGTGAAATTGGCAAAGAAGAGGGTGTAGCGGGGGGGTTAGGGAGGAAATCCTCTTCACCAGCCACACCCGCGACGACTCTCCTCTCCACCTCCTACCCGGCCCACCCTGGATACCTCCTAATACCTCGAAGCTTTCGCTATGACTAGTATATACGTATGAAGAGTGTTATAATTTTTACAAAACTCTTAATATTTATATATATTTTTCAATATCCAGCAGGCACATAGCTAATTTCTCAAACGAACCTGAGTTTAAAGTGTTCAACGGAGTTTATGCTAAATTCAGTTTTGAACATTTATTTTGGTGTATATATAAATAGTACGAAACATGTACATGATGCAATTTTCATAAAAAAGGACACCCCAGCTTATACACAATTTTCAGGATAGTAATGCCAACTACAGTAGTTAGAAGGCCCTTAGATCACATAGCTACTGAAAATAACAGGTGATACAGCTTTTAATCATCATAATTCAGCAATGGATGGTTAGATCGGTTTCAACAAAGCTTCGAAATGTTTCTCTTGATTTAGCGATCTTGGTATTTCACATCATCTTAATTCTGCTGTTAAATAATCTTTTTTGGCTATTTACGTTATGTAAACTTTATAATATTATTTGTAACAACAATATGTGTGTGAATGAATTAACCAATTTAACTGAAGTTACTTTTAGTACAATGCAACTTGATTTCTGTGTGTACGTGATCATACATTTGACTGCACAATCTTTCATTCGGGAACGAGAATTGTTGAATCATGGTTAATAATTGCAATCTGTTATCATTTCGATTCAAAATTTTCGTTATCACTTGTAGAAAATTGCAGATGAGATCTAATTTGTTGTATAATAAGAAACCTGATATAAATAATAAGCATATATAAATATATATAATAAGTAATATTTTCTCCAGAATACGCCTTATTCTGTGCCAAATTTAGTTAAAAATTCAAGCGAATTTCAGTTCCTTTCAGGTGACACACGTATCGCTTACCCCGAACTGATATTAAATTTTTGTTCCTGTTGTCTTAAAGCTATGTGATACTTCTAATGCTTTTCACTAAAATGCATCAATAAAATAATATACATAGGTGAAACCATGTCCTCAAACCTGTAAAAATTGGGTTACATAGCACACCTTAGCTTTAAATTCCAAGCTTTAGATAAAGCTTCGAAAAATTAGCTATTTAATATTTTTTACATACTGAGCCTGTCCCAGGTCGTAAATTGAAATTGACATCGTGTCGAGCACTAACCTGCCATTTGATATTCCTTAATGAAAATTAGGTGAAGCCCCAGCAAATAAGATTATATTTTAATCAATTATTCCTGCTGTAAATTACGCATAATTAAACTAATCAATCAGTTAATAAATACTTGCTTTCTCGTCGATTACAAATGACATTCGTATAATTTTGGCATTATTGTATAAAATCCAAGCTTTTCGCTAAATCATAGATGGTATGTTGTGCAATATGTAGGCAATTTACAAGTATTAAAATAATTACCATGGAAATAATTTTGTGGCTGCTGAAGATAGCCTTCTATCAAAAAATAACCACAATGCAAATTACCATAGTCCTCCAAATCCAGCAAAAGAACAACATTTACGTTTTTTATAAGAATATATACTTAGATAGCTCAGAGATTTTATTAAAGAATTAGAACCAAGAACATTGGCTTAAATATACCCAATAGTATTTATGGGGATAACATGTATTTCGGCGTTAGGCATATAATTCTGCAAACAGTGCTAATAGCAAAGAATTAGGCAGTGCAATGAAGTTACCTTTTACTAAAGCCTGGTGGCTGAATTGGATTTCAATTGGAACGGCTGTATTGGATTTCAATCCCGCAATCAGTGAGTTAAACCAAAAATTGAACTATGTTATTTCGTTTTAATATGTACCAATAATGAAAACTGGTGTAATTAATATTTATGTGCGTTTTGTGCTTGCGATGTTTAGTTCACCAACCACATTTCTACCCTATGCGCTACTGCTTGAATGAATTTAACTTGATTATATTTTCCGACGTATTCGTTTAATTTGAAACCATTTAGTTTACAATAAAAAAACTTTGGTTTCTGCAACATTTATATTAACGTATTTATATTGCGCGATTCCACGATAGAACAGCAGCGACGCCCTGGATCAAATAGCAATAATAATACTGCCGCCTAGGATTTAATACTAAAACTAGCTTTGATATATACATCTGAAACTCTTAAACATTGTCAATTCTTCATTTATAAAGCTACAATTTTAACTGTATGTTTTTTACTTTTACAGAATGGAGCCAGCACATACGACATGGGGGTAGTCGGCCAAACAGTCAACCATTGCTCATGGTCTTAAAAGGAACTATTGAAGCTGCAGTCAACGGTGGAATAAGTCAATATCAGAAGGTACGAACTTGTGACAGGTTTTAATAGTTTTATTTGTTGTAGATTTTGTTTTCAGGGCTTCTTTACAAATGATATGTCGAACTTGAAGCAATTGCAGTTATATAGAACCAGTGTAATGTGCCAGTGACTCTAAAGCTTGCTTTTACTTGTGTATGTTTGATGTTGAAAATTATTCAGCTTAACTACCGATCGCTGCCATAGAATGTGATTCATCGCAACATCAGATAATAACTGACGAGTATAACCTAGCCTTACGGTGTATGAGTAAGATAGAAGCTGAAGCTTTGCAACTGCCACAATAATGATTATAAAAAATAAAAGGGAAATTTTCAGTCTTTAGTAATCAAAAGATTGCTCGGAAGAACGTTATCCTGTGCTTATGTTGCATCTGAACTGTTCCGAAACGATCCGATATGATCAAATTCTGCGCTTACCGTGTTTTGTTTTATTTTTTAAACCATATCATCTGACGGTAGATAAAAGGGATCATGCGTCATGAAATTGGATCGGGTAACTTCTATAACAATGTTAACAGAGCCTTTATACTCTTCGACAGTGTTTGTTAGCGATTATCAACCTGGATTTAACTATCCTAAAATATGTTCATTTTCATTTTGTGCTCTTCTGTGGAAACTAGATTTATATAATTTAGAATTAATGTTTATTATTGCTACGCACTGCCAGTGTAGCTTATGATAGGACGATTATATTTGCATATTTTAATTTTTTGACTATTTTTCAGGCATTTCTTGACGACGATTTCGTGTCTGATAATCCAGAACAAAAGCATCATATCCACGAACTGAAGCGTCTAATAACTGATCAGGTTTGTTCGTTGTTTGCTAATTATGCAAAACATGATGGTTAACAGCATGTTCATTCTATGTTTAATCGCGCATAGGACAAAAATATTTGACGTATTTGGCTGCAGCCACATATCGAGAATTTAAAACTAAATTCTGAAATTGCACAATGCTTGTTCGAACGCTCTAGGGCTGGTGAACGATCAATACACAAGTGATGTGCAATATCAACTGTCAATGCTAGCTTTATGAATCAAGTTTCGTTGTTCGTTATATATATTTTCACAGTTTGTGACATAAAGACTCAGTGGAAATTGTTTTTCAAAAGTTTAGACTTGTTAACCAAAATTTTATAGCTTATAAAATAAGTTGTAATTATGTAAATTCATTGTTGTTTCTATCTATCAGTCGATGTATGGCTACATACATCCTGCATAATGAACTTTTTGACTAGCATGTTTTGAAACCTGCCAGTCAGTTTACAAAAATGCCTATGACTTGATCCGTAAACACGCTAATTATCTAACCTTCTATGAAGCTATATAAGTCTCGTTTGGTCTATCAGTCGATATATGGCTACACCATGTCGTCCTACATATTGAACTTTTTGATTAGCCAATTTTTATACCTGCCAGTCAGTTTACAAAAATGAAAGCCTAAGACTTGATCCGTAAACACGCTAATTATCTAACCTTCTATGAAGCTATATAAGTCTCGTTCGGTCTATCAGTCAATATATTGCTACACATGTCGTACTGCATAATGAACTTTTTGATTAGCCAATTTTCATACCTGCCAGTCAGTTTACAAAAATGAAAGCCTAAGACTTGATCCGTAAACACGCTAATTATCTAACCTTCTATGAAGCTATATAAGTCTCGTTCGGTCTATCAGTCGATATATTGCTACACATGTCGTCCTACATAATAAACTTTTTGATTAGCCAATTTTTATACCTGCCAGTCAGTTTACAAAAATGAAAGCCTAAGACCTGATCCGTAAACATGCTAATTATCTAACCTTCTATGAAGCTATATAAGTCTCGTTCGGTCTATCAATCAATATATTGCTACACATGTCGTCCTGCATAATGAACTTTTTGATTACCAAGTTTTGAAACCTGCCAACCAGTTTACAAAAACGAAAGTCCAAGACATGATCTGTAACACGTTAATTATCTAACCTTCTATGAAGATATATAAGTCTCGTTCGGTCTATCAGTCGATATATGGTGACACATGTCATCCTGCGTAATGAAATTTTTGATTAGTAAGTTTTGATACCTGCCAGTCAATTTACAAAAATGAAAGCCCAAGACCTGATCCTAAACGCGCTAATTATCTATCCTTCTGTGAAGCTATATAAGTCTCGTTCGGTCTATCAGTCGATATATGTCTACATATGTCGTCCTGCATAATGAACTTTTTGATTAGCCAATTTTGATACCTGGCAGTCAGTTTACAAAAATGAAAGCCGATGACCTGATCCGGAAACACGCAATTATCTAACCTTCTATGAAGCTATATAAGTCTCGTGCGGTCTATCGGTCGATATATGGCAACACATGCCGTCCTGCATAATGAATTTTTTCCAAGAAATTTAAGCTCCATAAGTTTCGTAAACTTTCGTTTTTTATGAAATTCGATAATTATTCTATAATCTTAAGACAAAATGCAATATATTCTTCTTATTTTACAAGCTTAGATTTAGTTTTTAATCTAATGGGCTCTATTATTATTAACGCACGATCGCTACATTTAGGTTACTAGCAATTCAGAATTTCATGTAAAAAACTTTTCCCTCCATATTTAATTATATTTAGTTGTTATCAAATAGTCTGTTTCGATATTGTGATTTTAAGTGGACAAATTGTAGTTAACGGCAATCCTTTATCAAGTTTTTTATAAACCGATCAATTATTTCCTTCCCGTTTTATTTCATAATATCGCTGCTGACATTTATTATAAGCTGGTTACTCGTCAGTTATCTATAATGTAGGACTGAATCTTTTTATTTTTTGAAGCTGATTAAATTGGTTATATATAAACCATTCAATCATTATATCTAAGGATTTTTTGCGTTATTCTTTTAATGCAATTAACTTTAAATTATATAATC